>WOXC01012189.1:0-118553 GCA_011680675.1 Gymnobelideus leadbeateri | reverse complement strand
ACCTTCTCTAAGTGGCATCCAGAACATCTCTAACCATCTATTTTTCTAACTAAAGTCCTTCAGAGTCTAGATCCAACCTTCCTTTTCATGGATTCACTGCATATTACTTCATTTTACCCACTCTTAAAAAAAAAACAGTCTAGCCAAACTGGGCTAAATGTTGATTGTTGAATTTAACTCTCTACCTCCTGTATCAGCCACTGCCTTTGCACTGGCTATCCCTGATTTGGGGATTATACTCCCTTCTCCCCTTTGTTGCTTAGAATTCATAATTTCCTCACCTCCTTTTAGCTTTCCCTTATCCTCCCAGTTGATGGTGTTGTCTCCCCTCCCCAAATTATCCTGTATTGATTTGTCATGGTGTAAATTGTATAAATAAATATAAATATATTATTATATATAAATTATTATATTATGTTATATATTATTATATATTAAATTACATTATATTATTATATTATGTTACATTATATTATATAAATATTGCTAAATAAATACACTAAAGTATGTAAATTACATGTTGCATTTCTCCCCCTCCCCCCTCCTTGAGAACAGGGGGACTACTTCATGTTGTCTTTGTTTTCTCCACACCTAGTACAGTGCCTTGCACTCGGTAGGTAATTGATAAATTCTTCTTAGATTGCTGAATTAGATTTGACATTAATATATAGAATATAAAGGCATATTTTTGTTTCTGTCAATTAATAGTTTACTCATTATGTTTGATAAAAATGGGAATTGCCACGTTGTTGTTTCAGTGAAAGCACATCCTTCATCCAGGAATGTGCTAATAAATGTTTAACAAACAGCTTTGGAGGAGGGATGTATACATGATACACTTTTAAGTCTAATCTGTATGATTATTTTCTTCATCACTTTCTGAAATCTAGACTGTCAACAAAATAATAAATCAAAATTTGATTTGTAGCATTTCTCAAGCTGGCTCCAGCCCCCTGCCTTCTTCCAATTTATTATGGTGGGGATTTGGATGCATGTATTTCAGAAGCAAAAGGGATAGGTACTTTCTTCACAATAACCCTTTGAAGTAGATAGTAGAAATGTATTATCAGTGCAGTCAGTCATTCAATTTACTATTTTCAGGCACTGTGCTAATCACTGGGTATACAAAAAAGGGCAAAACCATGGCTCCTGCCCTTACAGAGCTCACATTCTAATGAGGGAATGTAATGGCAATGCAAATTTAAAGATCTTCCCTGCCCCTAGCTTAAGTGCACCTGGAGCCTGTGGTGGGAGGCTTGTTTTTCAGGAAAGCCCACACCTTGATACTTTGTGATTGGGCAGTGGGTCAAGAAGTTTGTTACATTCTCTGAGCCAGGAGAAGGCTATATAAACTCTGATGAGAGGCTTTGCTTTGGGGCTCACTTTGAGAAGTGTTGTGTGATTTGACCAGATGAGACTCTGGGCAGCCGTTGTTGAGAGCCCCCCCCCCCCCTTTGAAAACCTAGATGTTGATGCTTCCCTCTCTGGTAATTGTGATTTTGATATTGATAATGATTGGACAGTTTGGAAGCCTGTCTGTTTGATCTGTAAGTTCTGTAACTCTGAAGTTTGGGGTGCTGACCTTTTTCCCCTGAACTAGGTAATGTGTGTTTGTTTGATTAAAGTAAGCTTGTTAACCCATTTTGAGTTGCTTTCCTTTTGAAAAGCAGATCTAAGAACCTATATTGGCAGCTACTCTGGGGATATTGGGGTGCTTGCTGCTACAGGGAAGACAATAAAGAATTAACTAGATATATGTACATATATATGTGTGTGTGTGTGTGTGTGTGTATATATATATATATATATACATATATATATATATGTATATATATATATGGACCAGGAAGGCTTCCTATAAAAGGTGGAATATGAACTGAGTATAGGAGTCTTAGAGAAACTAAAAGGTGGTGGTGAGGAATCAAAACATTCAAAGCATGGAAACTCTCCAGTGCAAAGCCATGGAAATGGAAGATGGAAGGTCATATCCAAGAAACAAACTGAAGTGCTAGGGGGTAGTGATTTGTCCAAGGTTACACATCTCGTAAGTAGTGATTTCCAAACAAGGTATTCTGCCTCCATGAGGTTAACCATCTTGGGACCAAACCATCAACCTCATAGCCCATGAGCCTAAGAAGCCATTACTATTCCAAATCTGGCAGATTCAGATTAGGTAAATCTCATTTAACTTCTGACTCAATCATGCTCAAAAGAAGTCAAAGGTCTCTCGCCATACAGGAATCTCTGTCCCTCAATCTGAGTGGTAACTGTTGGGAATTGGCTGTACTTGAGTAAACAAATGTCAAGAGTTAATAAGATTTAGTGCAAAAAAATGCTCAATTTGGAATCAGGAGAATCTGTGATTTGAATCCAGCCTCTGACACTCACAACCTCTGATCCCCCAGACATAACTGCTCTTAATAAGCTATCACCAAAGACTCCTCATCAGCAAGCTCACTTAAGGTGAGACTCCTCAAGGTAACAACAATAATGATATAGCCAGTATTTATATAGCAATATAAGGTTTACAAGGTGCTTTACAAATATTATCTCAAATCATCCTCAAAATAATCCTGGGAGAGAGATACTATAATTATCTCTGTTTACAGCTTAAGAAGCAGTGGCAAAAAGAGATTGAGTGACTTGCCCAGGGCCACATAGCTAGTTAAGTATCTATGGTTGATTTGAACTGGACTTCAGGCCGAGTATTCTATCCACTGTGCCATCCAACTGCCTCTAAAGAAACACTGGAAATGAGGATTTCCAAAAAGATATTTCCCAGAATCAGGATTTTATACTCAGGAAAGTTGAGGAGAAAGTTGTTCTTCAACACACGATATCAAATAAGGTTCTTATAATCTGAATCAAGTGCCTCAATAAAAGAATTTACTAATGGATTCTGAAAAATTCAAATTTTAAAGAGTAAGATATTAACAGAATAGGGTAACTATTTCTGGGTGTGTCTGATGAGTGGGAAGTAGTGTGGAATTCACAAGTTTATTTTATAAGTAATTAATATCAGCTACTGCAATACATGATAGAGAAGTGAAAGTTTTTGAGCTTCCTGAAATAGGCAGCATAAATTCCGGGCTAGAATTTTTTTCTTTCTATTCATTTCTTCTATATATGGTGAAAGGCTAATATTCTAGCCTTTTCTCATTGAGGAATTCATAAATTAATACTTCAACAGACCTGAGATTCAGTAATATCCTTAACAGGTTTAAGCCCTATAAAAATTTAAAAATAAATTCCGGAGTTGGATCTCTATGTCTTTGGTTAAAAATCTTTCCAGTAGGGGGCATGATCATTTCAACAAGAGCATGATCAAATTCTTGAGCTACTGGACTTGCTTGATGTTTATGGCTTATTGTGTTTATTACAAACACAGCATGGAAAAATGTGCCATTTTCAAATTAAGTAATCCACTTGCCCTAAAGTCTAGTTGCAAGAAGATATAAAGAAGGATATGATCAAGTGAAGCCATTTTCTATTTAAGAGCATTAATAAATGCTTTATTTTAATAAATGCCATTACTACATAAATCTCTTTTAGTGTAGATTCTCTGTACAATATATTAACTATCAAAATTAAATACCCACAATACTCTGACAATCTTTTCTAAATATCATAGTAGTCATAGTCAATTTTAATTATGTTGTAATTAGTGTACATAATTCCTAGAAAAAATTCACTTATGAAACACTTTGAATATTTTAATACCTGTAATTATGCTTATCCTATTTCCTAATCTTATTTGAACTACTGGTTTTCCATGAATCCCAGTTCAACTGTAGCTTCCAAGATCCCAAATTATGCATACATAAAAGCTGGAATGGGGGAAGGAGCATATGAGGAAAGGGAGAAGAGATAGAGACACAGAGACCATTTTACAGTATTAGAAAAAGGAAGCATGCATGTTCTTACTTCCCTAAGTCTCTGTGTGTATATACCAAGAGATTGAGGGAAAAGGTAAATAACTGTGGGTCATCTAACATTTCGGAATCAAGTGCCTTTCCATAACTACAGGACAGCATTATTCTTCCATTGTTAAATTAAGTAAAGCTTCTGCCATCATGGTCCATAGCCATGTATTTTCTCTATCCTTAGAGCTCCAGCTACTGGCAGATGAGCATAAAAATAATTATAGTTCACTAAGTCTAACTGCATTTAAACTAATCTAAAGAAAGGTGAGGTCTGCAACCATGCCAATGCTTTGCTATAACTCTTACAATCAGATTAGATTCTTGATAGGAAAACTATTTGGAATTACATAGGAAGCAAGGTCTTGTGACTCATTGGCAAAAATATACATTTGCCTTGCAAAGACAATGCAGCTGGTGCAATCTATCCTGTCACAGCTGTCATGGTCGATTGTGTTCTTTTCACACTATGTGTATCCTGAAGGTGGGGTAGGGAGGGGAAAAGATGGGGAAAGAAAAGGCACCTGAAATATTCCACTGCACCATAATGATATTCTCTGCAGTCAGAGAGTAAACTGTGTGGCACAGTGGATAGAACACATCTGCTGAGTGGGAAGCAGTTTAAGCTTTTCTCAAATGAACATTGTGACTTTACAAGTTCATTTCATAAAAACCAATTAATATCAACTATCACGATACATGATAGACAAGTGAAAGCTTTTGAGCTTCCTTAGCATGATCGTGCTAAATAGAATTATGCTCAATTCTGGAGGTGTTGAGCTACTATTTGCAGTCTTTTCTTCCTTATTGTCAGCACTCTGAGGTGTCAGAAATCTGAAAAAGATGAAATACATAATATTCAAATATAAAATACTTGTACATCCTAATCCTGCCAACGGTCAAATGTACAGGAATATTTTACTCTGTACTCCTCTACTCCTAAAAGTAGCATGGTTCAGTGGTTCCCAAAGTTTCCTCAGATCCAGAATGAGCCTCGGTCTCTCTTTTCTGGTTCTGGAATTTACCCAGGCTAATAAACATAGTATCATGGAATAAACCCTAAACTTGGAAGACCTATGCTTGGGACCTGGATCTACTACTGATTAGTTAAGTGGACTTGGATAAGTCACTTTGCCCTGTGAACCTCAGTTTATATATCTGCAAAAGGAAGGCAGAACTGCATGGTCTCCACAATCATTTCTATCTTTAACATTCTGTTCCACCAAAACAAACACTTCCAACACTCCTAAGAGCCAAAATTCCCTACATCCTTCTACATAAAAAATATTGGAGATGGGAGGGGAGAAGAGGAGAACCATGAGCAGGGGATGGATGAAAATAAATCAATAATCTGTTGTTTTTGTTGTTTGATTATCTGTCATTGTGCCCAATTCTTCATGACCACATTTGGGGTTTTCTTGGCAAAGATACTGGAATAGTTTGCATTTCCTTCTCCAGATCATTTTGCAGATGGGGAAACTGAGGTAAGGAAGGTTAAGTACCTTTCCTAGGGTCACACAGCTAGTAAATGTCTGAGGCTGGATTTGAAGACTCAGTTCTTCCTGACTCCAGGCCTGGTGCTCCATTTATTTCTCCACCTAGTTGCCCTATCACTAATATAGTAAACATTTAATAATCTAATCAACCTTTATTAAACACTACTTTAATCAAAGTACTGCTTAACAAATGGTAGGCACTTAGCACTAAGTGGATACCAAAAGAGGCAAAAGACAGTACCTGCCATCAGATTTTAAAATCTAACAGGATTGAATAAAGAGAGGTGTGACCAGAGAGAGAGACTAGTGAGGTGGAGGCTTCATTTTTAGGGTCTTGGGATTAAACTGAATTGACTGTAGTCAGAGGACCTGAATTCAAAACCTAACTGTGACTACCTGTGTAACCTTGAGCAAATCACAACCTCCCTGGCCCTCATTGTCAACATCTATAAAATAGTGGGTTGATTTCTAGATGACTTTTGAGATTCCCTTCAGCTCTCCTGATCTATGAAATCTACATTTCAATGACTGTATTCTGATAAACTAACTTTCCCCACCCCCTCCTTCCTCCTGCTTTTTTGTTTGAACAATTCCTGTTTCCAAACGTTGTCTTAAGTCTACTGTTCAAAGTTGAGATTCTTACTATGATTCTCCTTCGTTTACGTGTTAAAAGTAGCACTTCCCCTTCCCGATTAGGTCAGATTTTCCCCTAAAATAAGGTGGACACAATCATACTTGGGAGCCCTGCCGAGAGGGTCCAGGTGGGAGGTCATTCAGCCTAAGTGCATTAGCCAGGCTGCCCTGAAACTAAGTTTTAAGGACATCTTGAAGGCCTTCCCAGGTCAGTTCCTTAAACAGACTTAAAGGAATTGACCTGGGGGCAGGAAAGCGTCCAGCTGAGACCTGAGTTAGAGTAATGTAGCTCAGAGTCAATCAGGCCGAAGTCAGCCACAGCAGGGTTCTTAACACCCTTTGAAAGAGGTGAGACAGTTTTCAATGAAACTCGTGTACTTTGGTGAGACGAGTTTTGTCCTTCTAAGTACTGATTGCTCCGAAACTAATCAGCCTCAGAAAGTAATTTACTAGGCTCTGAGCCAATCAATTAAACAAGGATTTACTTTTTTTTTTAAAAAGCCTATATAGACAGCTCACGATTTAAAGCAATTTTCTCATTTAAAGAACTTCACTTTTCAATTAAAATATACAATGGAGTGAAATGTACCAGGGCAGAGATGCTCAAGCACAGATTTCAAACACGATTTTTAGAAGGTGCCTTTTGGCTCATAGTGTGAGGAGGTGGAGGAGAGGGGGAGCACACCGAGTCGTGCACGCCCCGCACGCCCCTCTCGCCTTTCTCCTGGTACCAAGAACAAACAAGGTCCCTCGGTCCTATACGCAGGTTCCTTTCTTTCCATCCCAGTTGGTTCCTGGTTTATCCGTGCTCCTCGCAGAGCCAAGGAAAAGGTTAGCAGCTCAAGCCACACTGTGAGAGATCCCCCCGCCAACCCCCCCTTTACAGTTTCCAGCTCCGTTTTGGCACCACTGCGCATGAACTCGAAGCCAGCACTCACGTCAGCACTGTCCTCAGTTCAAGCCCCAGCCGAGGGTGGCGGGGACACCAGAGGCGGACGCTGACATTTCTTTTGTTCCCCTTCCTAACCAGCAAATCCTCTCTGCTCGGGGGCGGAGTCGAAACTGACTGCGCTCGCCTTCCCCAGCCTCCGCGTCTTATAAAGCCCGGGCAGCACCAGGTGTAGACTGAAGAGGCAACTGCTGTCTCCAGCCCAGTCTGTGGATCTGTATCATGCAAAGTGCTATGTTCCTGGCTTTCCAACCCAACTGCAGCTCCATGGAGAAAAGTGCCAGCGGCTACCCAAAAGGCGAAGAGAAGAGAGAAAAGATGAAGCGGACAATGTAAGCACTTCTCTCACTGACCCCTATTTCTTCTCCTTCTATGGGATTTCTTGAAAGATGCACTAGACATCAGGAAGCTTTTCCCCTGCTTAGAAAAGCATTGTGAGATGTTACTTTATAATGGGTAATTTCTTGTAAAAGTCTCAATCCACTTGAAAGGAAGCTAGAGTAAGGTTATAGAGGTTTGCGGCTTTATTTTTGATGGTTTTAGGGGATGTCTTGTTTCATTATTTAAGCCAACTAGAAAAAGTTGGGATGCATCTAATGCACGAACATTTCTCGATTTTTTAAAAGAAGAAATCATACTCCCTCCACCTCACTAAAGAAAAATAAAAGTAGCCTGAGAATCCTGTCTTTCCGAGTTCCAGTCTTTTTATCTTTATTCTATCTTCCCAAATCGGTATCTCTGCCCGATTTCTTTCCTGTTCCTTGGATAGCAACAAGTGCTGGGCTTAGGCATTTACTTGCTAAGTGAAGAGTAAATTAAATTCACTGTTAAGCTAGGAGACCGACTTCTTTAGCTTCTCTCTTCTTAGAAAGTATTAAATCTCTTGTTTGAAAGCAGTAACTTAGAATTGCTTTGAGAGCTGTTTCACAAACTTTTCACGTATGGCTTTATCCAAAGCCCTCAATTTTTTTTTTTAAAGGAGTAAGGAGGAAACTAATTAGACTCTGCTCTGACTCATTTTAGTGTCACTGAAGTAGATTTCACCAGATGATTGAGAACGGCACAAAGTTGTCATAGCGTTGCAGAAACTAAAATTTCACACTGGCCAAAAGGAAAACCTGCCTCAATTCACCGCTTTTAGAATGACTTAATTTCTCAATCATTGAAGCAATCTTACCTTGGCTACTTAATGAAACAGTAAAACTAAAAGCCATTTTAAGATTATTCAAAATAAGCTTAAACATTACTAGTACTATATGACTATATGGAATAGAAATGGCAGAAGGGTTCATTTCTCTATAGTGCTTAGCTTTTTATTTTGGTAAGGTTTTGTTTGCCTTTCTGTTGTTTAATATCCTGCTTCTGGCATTAAAAGAACTACTTGGCAAAATGTGGGCAGCTTTAATGATCAAGCATCGTCACTCACTAAATATAATTGTTTCCTTTTAGCATAAAAGACTGGAAGACACGTTTAAGCTTCTTCCTGCAAATCTCATCTACACCTGGGATGCCAAAAGCCAACAAGAAAGGCAAACAGCAAGCTTTTATTAGGTAAGTTAGAGATCCCAAACTTAACAGTAGTTTTGTCTAATACACATTTTGCCTTTTCTTTGAAGTAGGAGAAATTCATTTTTTAAAAATATATGCACTCATTTTTGCAGACCTTCTCCTGAAGAAGCACAGCTGTGGTCAGAAACTTTTGATGAGCTTCTCGCCAATAAATGTAAGTGAAAATATTAAAACTCAATCTGAAGTGACTTTAAAGACTAGATAGCTGAATCCATGAATTATAAGCTAGCTTGACTTATTTTTAGAAGTTGGACACATAGCAATTGTTTTCCAATGTCAAGTCCTATAATACAAGTAAGGTTTGGATTAATTTTGTTTTTTTTTCTCTCACTTATGAGGAAGCTCTGCCCTTTATGAATTCAAACAAAATGTCCATATGTTCTGGGTTTGTTTTTTAAATAATCAGTGGAATCGTATGTATTATTATGGCTCCAATAAAATATCCTCAGGTGGGAAGGGAGTGAGAGAGTGAGGAGCAGCCTGATGGATTATGGATGCATTTGTTCAAAGTTAAGGTTGAGTCAACTTTTCCATTGCAAACAATGTTTTTAAAGGGCTTAGTTTGAAGAGGATTTATTGTCTACTAGAAATATTTCTTGTCCCTTGATAGCATAGTTTTTATATACTTGAATGTGTTCTGAAATGGCAGTGTGCCAACTTTAGGAAATTTACCTGCCGGCATTTAAACTCTGAAACCTAGAGTTTTGCAAGTTTGAATACATTCTGGCAAACTGCCATAACATAGAAAATCCTGTATTGAAGTCTAGGCTTGTTGAAAAGATAAATACCAGGAAGGACTATAAGACATTCTTTTATTTTAACAAATTCTGCACATTTCTCTCTTCCTCTCTAGATGGTCTTGCTGCATTTAGGGCTTTTTTAAAGTCTGAGTTTTGTGAAGAAAACATAGAATTCTGGCTGGCCTGTGAAGACTTCAAGAAAACCAAGTCTCCACAGAAGTTGACCTCAAAGGCCCGGAAAATTTATACTGACTTCATAGAAAAGGAGGCTCCAAAAGAGGTAATTATCTTTCATCTTGGGAAAATTTTGAATAATTTTTTTAGCAGAATTCCAGTGAAAAGAAGGGCAAATATTCTTTTAATGGGACAAACTTTCTCTTTTTGCCCTACCATAATTTTCTATATTTCTCCCTATCTTGACTTTGAAGTATTAGAGCATGGTCCATAATATTTTTTCATGACAAATATTAACTTATCATTATAGCATTTCGAAATGTACTAAGTGTTTTCCATACAACAGCCTCTCTTGAACTGGTCAGTTTTCACAAATAATGAAACTGGCTCTGAGACATAACAGTCACAAAGCTAGGAAGTATCAGAGCTGAACCATTCTGGATTCATGCCTAGTATTTTATAACATTCTGAAATTTAGTTCAATATTAATTTGATGTGCTGAAACTTAAACCATTGTCCGTTTCTATTTCAGATAAATATAGACTTTCAAACTAAAACCATGATTGCTCAGAATATTGAAGAGGCTACAACTGGCTGCTTCATTACTGCCCAGAAAAGAGTCTACAGTTTGATGGAAAACAATTCCTACCCCAGATTTTTGGAGTCTGAATTTTATCAGGACTTGTGTAAAAAGCCACAGATTACTAGGGAGCCTCAGGCTACATGAATGAGCATGGGAAATGAAATAGAGCAACAGAAAGAACATTTGACTTTTTCTTGCTAAGAAGGAAGGCCTATGGCCCATGAAACCTAATAAAAACTGATGGTCTAAAAGACAAGGCATCAAATTGAGCCTGGGTATTCAGGAAACATCACACAAATACTGACTGACTCTGCAAGTTGAAGTGCATTATGAATAACAATGACAGTAATGGCATAGGAGAAGATTTGTTTCTGATTGTCTCGCAAGTGTTGTGTATAGAAGACAGTGAATCCATAGTCTTAAGTGCTGTGTATTTTTAATTCACACTGGAGAAGCTAATATTCCAGAGCAGATATAAGACTATTCCTCTGAGTTGTTTTTTTTTTAATCAAATAGACCTGGGGGAGACCATATATAGCCTTGATTAAATGGCTATACATCTCTTCCTAAACTAGTCCATGATACCACTAAGTGTCTGATTGAAAGGTTTACTATGTATAAAGAGGTATGGGAGTCTATGTGACCCAGTTATTTGTGTTACTGTTCCCTCAACATGGAAAGAAAGAAGTGGTCCTTGTACATGTTGTTATAAGTTGCAGGTTAAGGTTGTGTAGAACACTACCATGTTTGTGAATGCTGAAAAAAAAGTCTTGAAGGCAGCTAAACTTCAATGAAGTGGTCTTTGAATACTTGTTTTTAATAAATTTATTTTGATATGACTGTTTTCTCTATTCCTTCTACCTTTCCCCCTTTGGGGGAGTCTTATCCTTTTGGATTAAATTCCTAATGTCTAATATGATTCATAGAGATCAAAAAAAGTCTAGAAGACCCAAAGGAATGAACGACATGCATGAATCCAGGCATAGGACTTCATTCTAGAATGAAAGCTCCCTCCACTGATACACAGGAACAATTTTATAGTCTTAGAAAGTTGCCTAGGACATTGAAAAGTTAAGTAACTTGTTTGTGTTTCCCTGTTCACATAGTAAGTACCAGCAGAAAGACTTGAACCCAATTCTTTCTAACTCCAAAGTGACCCTCCATCCACTCGGCTATAATACCTCTCTTTGCATATGTTTATTGTATTTGCACAGAGATGATGGACAATATTTGAAGTTTTACAACTGTTTACTGGGAACAGATAGTATTGTTTGTCCACTGAGGCACTAATAAAAGCAGAGTATATGGGTAAAGAAAACCCTTAATTTTTTTCATCCTAACTTGAGCAGGTAATGTCAGCTAAGGTAGAAGTTGCAAAAAAGTTGCAACAAAAAAATTAATATTTTAAAACTATTAAGTTTAAGATGAGTCATAAAAATTTAAAATAGTGGAAGTTCCTGAACAATTAAGCCTTTATGAAATGGCTGTGTCAGCACTGTTATATTAAGGATAGAAAGATAAAATGAGTCAGTTCCTGCCCTTGAGGAGTTTACATTTTATCTGGGGAGATAACATGTATGCACAGGAGCAGATAAAAACATTTACAAATTATATGCAAGATAATTGGCAGGAGGAGCCACTAGCATCTGAGAGTATCAGCAAAGTCCTTCTTGAGTAGAAGGCAACCTTTGGGCTGTCTGATGGAGGCAGACTCCCTTTTATAACAGACCCATGATTCAATTAGTATTGTGAGCCACAGGTGAAGAAACTCCCCTTGACCACTGGACATCAGCACTTTCTTTGCAACTTAAGGAATTGCCTGGGGCCACAGAGAGTGACTTGCCCAGAGTCACACAGCCTACATATGTCAGTAGCGGGATGTGAACGCAATTGTTTCCTGCCCCCAAAGTCAGCTATTATGTTTTAGATGCCTCTCCTGGCAGACTTGTTTTTAATATTTACAAAAGAATACTGACTTTTTTTTTCCTCAGAAAGTCTGTGATGAGCATTTGTAAAAGACCCAGAGAACAAAAACACCATTTATAATTATTGGGGGGGAGGTGGAACAGGGGGAGAGGAAGGATGTCAGACCTATGATTGCATCAGTGTAGGGAGCTCCTGGGAATTCTGCTAGTGCAGATCAGCAACTTGTTTGTAATTTAAGGTGTTAAGACTTAAGAGGCATACTAACAATATAATATCCAATATAAGTGAGAAGCAGGGCTGAAAATCAGTTCTTCCCGACTTCTGGTCTGGCCCCCTACTCACTATATCCCACTGCAAGTCAATTAGAAAAATTAATGGTTCTTAGGAGTGAGAGTTGGAAGTGAACCCTGAGAATATATTAGTCTATAGCTCCCTTTGTTTTACAAGTAAGGAAACAAGTCCAGAGAAACAAATCCAGAAGTGACTTAGCCCATTTCTGATCCCATTTCCAGCCCTCTTTCTACTATTCTTCACTTTATGCAGGTAAGTTCCAAATCTGTATTCCTAGACCAACATCAATCTCTCCTCTGCACATAAAGCCTGCCTACTTAGCTGCACCACCTACTTGAAACTAACAACTGAACTAATTTCCCTACCCTAAACCTGCTTCTCATTCAATGCTCCTTTCTTTGGATTGCATTACTATACTCCCAGACTGAAAGCCTTAGACTCTTCCCTCCCTCTCAATCAGTTTCCAAATCCTAATAATTATGTCACCAAAATAGATCTCCCATCCTCCCCTCCATTGACAATGTCGGCACCATCACTAAGGCCCTCATTACTTTTTGCCCTGCCTACTGTAAAAGATTTTTTTTCAAGGCTTTTCTCTTCTAGTCTTTGCCATCTCCAATTAATCATTTCCACAAATGAAAAAAATTTTTCTTCCTAAATTCACACATCTGACCATGTCATATCCCTGTTAGAAAACCTCCAGTGATCCACAATTTTAGGGTCAAATACAAACTCCTTATATAGTACTAGCATATTTAAGTAAGTCTCAATCTCCCTTTCTAGTTTTCACATATATTCATACAATATATGCTCAAGTCAATAAATTACTGTCTCCACTAAAAAAATTCACATCATCTTCCACAAAACCTTGTTTATTCTATTTTTTTGGCCTCCTGGATCTATGATATCATTGATGTAAAAAGCGCCAGGTAAGAGAATTATTTCTATAATGGAAGATTGGCACCTGCTCTTCAATTTATAGTCTTAGAGCAGGAGTTTTTAACTTGAGGTCTATAGAGAAAGGATTTATAGATTTCACCAGATAGTCAAAGGGATCAAGACAATAAAAAAGGTAAGAAACCTTGTTGTAGATATTGCCTGGGGCACTGAGAGGTTAAGTAACTTGCACAGAGTCACACAACTAGCAAATGCCAGAAACAGGACTTTCACTTCCGGGTTCTGGGAACAGCTCTCAAGGCACTGTACCATGGTTGCCTTTTGCCTTGCCCATAGCTGATGTATAATAAATTTCTTGTGAATTAAACTTAATTCAATAACCTCATTATAACTTCTCTTAAAGGAATTTAAATATATGCATCTACAGATTACAAAGACATAATAATATTACTCCAGATTATGCTGATCTAATTAAGGAAAAGGCAGGTGAGATGTATGACTATTGAAAATGTATAAGCTATGAAACTAGTCTTATTTGGTGTAATTGACAATATTTCAAGAAAAGAAACCTCTACACTATAAAATATATATCCTGATTTTGAAGATGGGCCTTTTGAACAGCAACCAAAAAACAAAAAACAACACTCAAAGTCTGACCTAAATCAGACATATAACTCAAGAATCCTATTTGTCCAATTGATTAGAATAAATTACACTAAAACCACTTTAGAATCAAACTAATTCCAATTAATAGTCAATTTTATCCACTAGTATACCATTCTAGAAGTTTAATCAGCAAGAATTGTTACTTGTTAATAGAATTATTGCTTTAAGAAATAAGCACATAGGATTTACATAATCTTCCTTGATTAGGAAAAAATGTGGGAAATGAAAGCCGTTTCCATTGTTCATTTTTAGCAAAATAAAAAAGCATCTACCGTTGCATGTAGAAATGAAAAGGAAAAAAAATCCCTGGTTTAAAAACATTTGCAGGTCTTCTTTGCCTTCACAGCTGGCAAAGAAGCGTTTTTTTTCTACTTTTATCACAGATATAAGCAGGAGCGATAGCAAAGAGAATAAGTTGCTTTATCAGAGAACAAAGAAAAGATCCATTGCCTGTGATTTTTTTCCCCCAGGAACTGATAAAAAGCATCTAAATTTCAGGTAGCATTTTTCACTGTTCTCTAGTGCCACACACAGGACAAACTGGAATAGAGTTAAAATTAGCAACTACATGCTTCCACAAATAACTGTTCCTTATCATTCCATTTTCCCAGAACACGTAGGATATAGGTTAATTACTATAACCCATTCATTTTTACTAATTTCCCTTTTCCACCCCCAAAGTACATTTCACTCAGTGAAACAAAAGGCAAAAGTTTCTTAAGCATGTTAAGATCTTTCAAGATTACTTTATAAATGCAAGCACAGTGGTAATTATTCCATGACCCTTCAATTGTTAATGTCAAATAATGCACAAAACATGAAGACATCATCTCCAAAGGTTTTCACCACCATCACAGAGAAGGTCCAAATGATTCTACGTGCTCCTCTGTAAGAGTGATTGTTTTGGGACCCAGGACATTATATGAACTCCTCATTGAGATCCATGATTACTCAAAAGGTATTAGCTTAATAATCTACTTAGGAAAAAACAAATGGATGAAAAATGCATATCATCTAGATGTAGCAGGCAGTTGTTTGGTGATTCAATTGAGTTCATATAGCTGTAGTTATACCTTGGATAAGTTCTATAAAATGATTATGAACTGAGCTAAGGACTGAACAGGAAGAGGAAAATGCAAGTTAGACTGCATCTAAAAAATTAGGCAGTTTTTAGCCTTACACATCTCTTTAACACTAGTCTTCTCCCAAGCATACTATATGGTTGTAATTCTTAAACCAACATCGTCTCCAAAGGATCCAAGGTAGAGGTGACTCAAAGGACAACAGAAAAACAAATGACAGACACTCCCACTCAGAGCACAGTTGCATACCTCATGAGTCAGGATTTAGCTGACTGTCTGCTCCCACTTATTCACCGACACCCACCATTCAAAGCTCTTGGTCATCACTCTACACCCAGCTGAAGCTCTCGGAAGATTCTGCATTGCCCTTGAAGCCTCCTGCAGTTTCTGAAGCTCAGAAGGCTCACATCATCCTTGAAAGTATCCTTGCAATCTGTTCATTCAGCCCATCTGGGGCTAGGCTCCTACTCAGCTCCTTGACTCAAGAAATGATCACTATCTCCTCCATATGGCTGAGCATCTACTTCCTTCTTCCCTGACCCCCAACCTTGATCATAACCCTCACATCATTAGAACAGCATCTGACTGATAGGATTTCTATCAACAACATGGTCCTGGGATATCATGTATGTATGTTGTTCTTAATTGTTTAAGTTTGTGTTTGCTCTATCAGACAGTAGGGAGAGTAGACTTGCTATCACTGGTACACTGAACAGATAAAATCAGCCTTTGTCAGGTACCACAGCAATATATTAGGAAAATGTCACTGTGGGGAAATTTAGATATAGAGAGATAATAACTAACATTTATATGTAACCCAGGGTCCAGGGCCCACCAAGACTCCAAGCTCCCACAAACTGGACCTTATCCTAGAAGCAACCAAGAGGATAATCTTCTCTTTGAGAGAATTACTCATCCCCCCACCAAATTCTAAATATAACCTACATTTAGTTCATATTTCGATTTTTCCAAAAGTGGGTAACAGCTACTACAACTCCAATACAGTCAAGATTGTAATATGTATGAGTAATACCATCTTTATCTCACCCTACAGAAAGTGCAATAGATGCAGAGAACTTATAGGAGCCTATAAAAAGATGCAGGAATATAAAAAAGAGTCAGAGTCAATAAATTTACTAAGTTCCTACTATGTTCCAGGCATTATAATAAGCACTGGGAATACAAAGAAAGAAAAAGGCATGACAATTCCTGCCTTTAAGAAACTCAGGATCTAACAGGAGAAGACAATATACAAAAAGAAGCTAAAAAGTGAAGGAGGGTGAGGGTAGGGAATGGAGAATGAAGTCCTACAACCAGAATGGGAAATTATCAGAGAAGTTGTGAATTATAGCGTTAAATTCATCTTGCAGAATGATGACTTTCTGGAGATTATAAAATCTAGGAGATCAACTGGGTGAATTCCCTGAGGGCCCTTCTTAAATAGTGGAGGATCTCTCCAATGTACAACCTTCACCCTATCCAATTAGAGAGATGAAGAGCCTCCAGAGGAAAGGGGTACTAAGGAGATGTGGGTTTCAGAGTTGATTTCATCTTATAAGCCTTGGCCTTTCTAAATTAAAATCTTTCCACCCTACTCTTGTCATTGATACTCTTTAAAAATAAAGGACCATCAACAACAGCATCTTACAGAATAATGAGTTTCTAGAGATCTGAAATCCAGATCAGCTGGGTGGAAATTCAAATAGTCCACCATCAGTTTCCCTTAGCAGTGTACTGAATTTGAGGTGGCTGTAAAGTCAACCTTTTCACATTCTGATGAATTCTAACCTTCCTAACCCTCCTACAGAGTCCTATATAATCTCTTACATATTTACAGGGTCACTATGTGGTTTGGATTCCCTTAGGAAGGAAAACTTTCTTTAGGATCACTGAATAAGCAATCTCTTTCCAAATGAACCTACACTGTCCAAGTTCTATAGGACAGTGCTGTCAAACTCAAACAGAAATGAAGGCCTCTAAACATAACACAAGGATCCCTGTGGGCTGCATATTGACTTAGAAAACCACACATGCATGTATTTCTCATTATTAATATATCATCACATTAAAATCATATGTGAGCTACATTTAAATCTGGTTCAATCTCACTAAAGAGAGTTGTGGGCCACATAAGGTCCCTGCACCACGTTTGACACCTCTACTATATAGTACATTGCTTAAGAAATATGTGGGCAGTCCAATTCATTATGCATGCTTCAAGAGGAAATTCCCTTCTCTATCTAGAAGGTCTAATCCCTGAATTCTCAAATCTAGAATTTAGAGTTACCTGTGAGATAATCTTCAAATTATGTGCTGCCAAGGAAATCTCCCTTTTTATGGCTAGAAGGCTAGTTTCCAGGAAGCTAGGGAATTAAAAATCATCCTTCCTACACATACGCGCGCGTGTGCACACACACACACACACACACACACACACAATTGAGGTTCATGAATATTATATATAAACTACTTTCTGGGGCCAAATGGGCATGTACCTACCTACCCCTGCCTCATATTTTACCACAAATCTACCAGTGTCTCCATTTGAGGAAGTCCACTCTCAGCATCTCTTGTCTCTGACAGCACACCCAACCTCTAAATTCCTCTCCCACATGGTAGCCATTTTCAATTCTAAGGGGAAATAATTGTGGAAATGTCTATCTTCTCAACAGGTAAAAGATAAAAAGTAGAAGTCCAGAAAGAAAGTAGGCTTGGCTGTAAGTTTTCTTGGAGACAGTAGCTTCTCAAACAAGGTCTGACCCCCTGAAACCCAGCCAACCTTAGAGGCAACCATAGTCTCTAGGAATCAAGGGAAGTTCTTTGTCCTCTCGATAAAGTTTCAGTGGACATGTGCACACCCTTCATGGGGAGGTGTACTTTACATACTATCAAACAAAAGTTAATGCCCTGTAATCTCATGAAGTTGATTAGGAAACAGATTGATCAAGGACTCCCCTGATCAATACCTCCTATATGCATAGTACTTTGCTAACAGCATCTCATTCCAGTCTCCCAGCAACCCTGTGAGGTAAGCATGACAGGCACAAGCACACATTGAGTATGGATCTGGCTCACCAAGATGCCCTGAGAGAACAAAAGGAATGCTCCCCTAGGGTGTGCCAACACACCAGGTCCATGCTGAACTATGACTTCAGGTGTTATCCTCATTATGTCTAAGATAAACTTAAATGGGGACATCACTAGTATGTGTCAGCCTTGGGATTTAAACGCAGTTCTCCCTTGACTACAAGTTCAGCATTCTTTCTGTGACACTGTACTTCCTCTCAGATGGAGAAAAATAAAAGAATGATGGAGTGAATGAAAGGAAACCAGATCTTTTGTGTCTCAACCTAGGGCTTTTATTCCTGAGAAAGAAAATAAATGACATCATGATGCCATTCCAACATGCTGGTCATTCAATAAGTATTCAAAAAGCCTTTGACTTTTAGGAATTTTCAATCTAGCAGAAGTCACCTGTAGACAAACTGATATCAGAAAAGAACATAATCAGTTGTAAGAAAAAGAACAAAAAAAAGCAAAAGAGGAAAATAAGATGCATGAGAAAATGTCTTTAAATAGATGACATTTATATAGCATTTTATAGTTTACAAAGCATTCTTCTCACAATTCCCCTGGGAAGTAGGTAATTCAAGCATTGTTAGACCCATTTTATAGGTGAGTAAATAGGGTTGTCATGTAGGATTTTGGAAGGCAGAGATGGTCCGGGTATAGGAAAGATTTCTCAGCAGGATGAATAGCACAAGCAACAGCAGGGAGGCAGGGAAACAGATGGTATGTTTAGGAGTAATGGGAAGTACATTTTGGTTTTAGATTAAGGTATGTGAGGAGTAATAGGAGATAAAATTTCAGGGGTAGGTTGGGGTCCAATCATAGAGTTCAGATTTCCTTTCCTTGGCTGTAAAATGAGGAAGCCAGACTAAATCAGGGATTTTTAATATGGCATACATGAACTTGTTCTCTAATATTCTGATAACTATATTTCAGTATAAGTGATTGCCTTTGCAATTCTATGTTTTTATTCTATTTCTTTAAAAGCAATTTTTCTGATATGGATCCAAAGGCTTCACCAGACTGCCAAAGGTACCCATTACACAAAATAAAATAAGAGCCTAAAGGCTCTGTATAGTCTCTTCTAGCTTTAGAATGCTATGCTATGCTAAGACACTATTTGGTAGATAATGAAATATAATATATTAAACTGTGTACATCTTACTTCTATAAGATTGCAGCCTCCTTAAAGGCAAGGAAACTTCCTCTACTTTGTGTCCTTTTATACACAGTAGGCATTCAATATTTGTTGAGTTGATCAGTGCCACTTCCTGTCTTTTGTTTGATGCTACTGAGGAATCTTTAGGAAATTTCTCTGGTAAACGTATATAGAATGGTTTGGAAGGGAAAGAAACTGGAGATAGAAAGACTAGTTAGGGAGTGGTTCAAATACACAAGGCAAAAAGTGAAGAAGGGGACTGAATAAAGCTAATTGCAATGGGGGCATGAAGGATGGGATGAATAAGAATTGCTGGAGAAAAATGTTCACTAATTGGATCAAGAAAAAAAGGAATGGAGTCTAATCGGGGAGGAGCTAAGATGGTGGCATAGAAGCAGGAAAACTCTGTATGCTCCCTCCATAACCACTTCAAATACCTATAAAAGAATGACTCTAAACAAACTTTAGGGCTACAGAACCCACAAAGTGACAGAGAGAAACAAATCTCCCACTGAAGATAGCACAGCAGACCAGCAGGAAGGGTTCATCACATCACACTGGGAGCTAAGCCCAGCCCCTGTGAGCCCTGGTTGTAGACTCAGGGCTGCCTGACCAGCTGCAGCTAGAGGGATTTTGGGAGAGTGGATCACCAGCAGCTGTGACAGTTTCCAGAATTATCAACCCATAGATGCCAAAGACAAAGTGAGAGGTCAGTGGACTTTAGGAACAGGGAGTACAGGAGTGTGGTCCAGCCTTCCCCTCCCTACTCCCCCATCACCCCCAGAGAAGTAGCTGGAACACAATAGCCACTACTGCCACCACGTGGCTACTTCAGAGTTCCTTGTCCGCATATTGTAGGAGGAGCAAGCAACACTTCTAAGGGGTAATGGCTCTTGCTTTAACCTGCTTGGATCTGGTTTGCTATCTATTGTAGAGGTACTGCAGTGTGTGACCAGGTGCTAGAACTGGTGAAGGCTTCAGAGAGGGCAGCCAACTAATAGCTCTGGCAGCAGTGAAACCCCAAGCAATGTTGGGACAAAGCTCACCTCTCTGGAAGCAGAGTTCTACTGTGGCAAAAAGCTCAAAGGTCAAGTAATTGAGTGGCAACATGAGCAAGAAAAGGAAGCAAAGAAAGCACAGCAATCCGACTTTCAATTCCTATTTTGGGGACAAAAAGGATCAAAGCATGGAATGGGGAGAAGAAAACAAAGTCAGATCTCCTGCATCAAAAGGTTCCAAGAAAAATATGAATTAATTACAGTCCAGAGAGGAGCTTAAGAAGGATTTTGAAAACCAAATAAGAGTAGTGGAGGAAAAATTGGGAAGAAAATTAGAATGATGCAAGAAAATCAGGAAAAGAGAGTTAACAACCTAACTGAAGAAAATAATACCTTAAAAATAGACTAACTCAAATGGCAAAAGATGCTCAAAAAGGCAATGAGAAGAAGAATGCCTTAAAAAGCCAAATTTGCCAGATGGAAAAAGAATCTCAAAAGTTCACTGAAGAGAATCATTCCTTCAGAATTAGATTGGAGGAAATGGAAGCTAGTGACTTTATGAGAAATCAAGATACTATTAAATAGATCCAAAAGAATGAAAAAATAGAAGGCAATGTGAAATATCTCATTTGAAAAATCGCTGACCTGGAAAATAGATTCAGGAGAGATAATTGAAAAATTATTGGACTACCTGAAAGCCATGATCAAAAAAAGAACCTAGAAGTCATCCTTCAAGAAATTCTCAAGGAAAATTGCCCTGATGTTTTAGACCCAGAGGGGGAAATAGAGGTTGAAAGAATCCACCAATCACCTCCTGGAAAAGATCCCAAAAAGAAAACTCCTAGGAATATTATAGCCAGGTTCTGGAGTTCCCAGATCAAGGAGAAAATACTACAAGCAGCCAGGAAGAAACAATTTCAATACTGTGGAAACACAATCAGGATAACACAGGGTCTGGCAGCTTCTACACTGAGGGACTGAAGGGCTTGGAATATAATATTCAAGAGGTCAAAGGAGCTGGGATTAAAGCCAAAAATTACCTACCCAGCAAAACTGAGTATCATGTTTCAGGGAAAAATATGGTCATTCGATGAAATAGAGGACTTTCAAGCATTCTTGATGAAAAAAGAGTTGAACAGAAAATTTGACATTCAGATACAAGAAGCATGAGAACGTAAACAGGGAAAAAAAATCATAAGGAACTTATCAAAGTTGAACTATTTATATTCCTATATGGAAAAATGAAAATTGTAACTTATGAAACCTTTCTCAGTACAAAAATAGTTAGAGGGAATATAAATTTATGTATGTATATATATATATATATATGCATACATATATATATGAGGGTATATGGGCATATGAATACATATGTGAGTGTGTGTATATATGTGTACAGGTATATATAGACAGAGGGCACAGGACCAATTGAATAGGAAGGGATGATACTTAAAAGGTGAAATTGAGAGGTGAGAGAGGAATATAATGAGAGGAGATGGGGAAAGACAGAATGGGGTAAATTATTCCATATAAAACAGGCAAGGGAAAACTGTTACAATGGAGAGGAAGAACAGGAAGGAGAAATGGAATGGGTCAACCTTACTCTCATTGAATTTGGCTTAGGGAGGGAATGACATACACACTAAATAGGGTATCTCACCCTACAGGAGAGTAGGCGGAAAGGGGATGAGAGGAGAGATGATGGAAGGGAGGGCAGGCTGGGGGTAGGGACAGGGTCAAAGTTGAGAATAGAACAAGTGGGGGGAGGGATAGGATGGAGGGAAATATAGTCAATCTTTCACAATATATCCACTATGGAAATGTTTTGCGTAGCTACACATGTACAACCTATATTGAATTGCTTATCTTCCCAGTAAGGGTGGGTGACAATGGAGGAAGGAAAAGAATCTGGAATTCAAAATTTTAAAATCAAATGTTTAAAATTTATTATTATCATTATTATTATTTTACATGAAAATGGGAAATAAGATATGTAGGCACTGGGGCATAGAGATCTATCTTGCTCTACTGAAAAGTCAGAGCAGGGGAATGGCGGGGGGGCATATAGGAGAGAGCAGATTGGGGAGTTGGTATACAGTGGGATCACTATTTTGGGGTGGTGGGTAGGGGAAAGATGGGGAGAAAATTTGTAACTCAAAATCTTGTGGAAATGAATGATGTAAACTAAAAATAAGCATAAAATTTAATATTAAAAAAAGAAAAAGAAAAAAGGTATCAAAGATAACAGAAGATTTGTAGCATGGGTCACTGGGACAATGGTGAAGATATTTACAAAAATATGGAAATTACGAGGTTTGAAGGAAAAAAATGATAAGTTAATTTTAGACAAAGTTGAGTTTAAAATGCTATCATAACATCTTGGTGGAATTATCCAGCAACTGACTGGAACAAGAAAGTTCAAGTCTAAAGATTTAGTTTTCATAATAACTAATTTTAACTAACATTAACACTAATTAACCTTTCATTTTAAAGTTGACAAATCATCTTATATACTTTATCTCATTAGAACCTCACAGTAACCTTGTGAGGTTATCACTTGAATACTCAAATAGATTTGTACATTCATCCATGTAGAAATTCCCTCCAATGATGCAGATCGCAACTTATCCAAATTTGACTATCTTGCAGGACTTTTGTTCATTTCTTCACAGAGTTCTCCACAAAGGACTCATCCAATGTGCTGGGAGCCTTCCTTAATTCCTCCCTATTTCACTAAGATATCAGTAAAGTACTTGGGGATTCATCTGTTAAGTTTCCCATCTTCATTCTGTTCATGCATTTCTTTACTATAGGTATGACTATCCTTATTCTGTATCTAAGGAAATTGAGGCTCAGAGAGGTCAAGCAAGTTTCCCATAATCACTGAGCAAGCAAGCATAGAGAATACATTCTGAATCTAGGTTTTCTTTACTCAAAATCCAGCATTCTACCCACTATATAATTAAAGGTGAGAGTCAAGGTCATGGGAGGGAATAAAATTATCAGGTGAGAGAGTATAAAGACAGAAAGAACAACTGAAAACAATTTTGGAAACTACCTACTTTAAGAGGTTGGTAAGAGTCAACAAAACAGAGATGAATAATTTAGAGAATATGAAAACTAAAGAAATAGGAATTCATGATTATAGAAATCAAGAAAGGAGAGAATTTCAAGAAGGAAGCAACAATGATCAGTGACATAAAATGCCACAGATACTTCAGGAAAGATGAAGATTAAAAAAGGAAATTAGGAAATAATTGATGACTTTAGAAAAACTAGTTTGGGGAGAACTGTCAATGTGGACAGCAGGTAGCAAAAGAACAGTAAGAGGTGAGGAAGCAACTGTAAATTGCTCTTTCAGACAATAAAAGGAAAGAGAAATAGAGAACTATAGTTCAAAAAAGGCATAGGGTTCAGGGAAGTTTTTTGTTTGTTTTTGAAGACAATAGATTTGACCATGTATATATACATATATGTGTGTGTTACTCATATAGATTCTGGCAATCCATATCCAAACTCCCCCTCCCACTGACAAATTATGTCACCAGAGGACAGCTAGTTCTGTCTCCTCTGGAGGGTTCTATTGAATATCTCTTAAGAGCTGTACAATGTCTTTCTAATGGTGCTGACTTGTGTTCTAGTTCTGGTATATTCTTTCCAAAATCAATTACCTATGATTACTGCCCCAGTATAAAGCAAACCATATGTTTTCTTATTAAAAATCAACCAATTAATATAAATCGCTTTAATGAAGATATTTATAGAAACGATATAATAAAAATGAAAGTTGAAAAAATTTCATTCTTTCCTCCTCCATCCCCAACTGGAACATACTTTCCCTTCAACATTTTAGGCACTAGGATTGAAATACAAAGAGGTAGCTATAAAACTTTTCCTCCCAACACAATGAGTTCCCTTCCAGGTACGGAACAACCAATGGAAATTCATTCTCTGGCTTGTAGGATATGACGTTTCAGTTGCTAAATTAATCCATTGCTAGAAATTATGGAGGGGATTCTTTTTTAAACTGGAAAGACTGACATGAACTCATGCAAAGTATAGTGAGAAGAACCAGGAGAACAATTTAGATAATAATAATATTATAAAGATAAGCAACCTTGAAAGCCTTAAGAACTCTGATCAATAGAATGGAACAAACCACAGTTCTGGACAACTTGTGATGAAACAAGTCCAACCCCAGATAGTGAGGTCATGAACTCAGATTGTAAATATGAATATGTGTACATATATATGTGTGCACACACACGTGCACATCCATAAATATATGTGCATATGAGATATGTATATATACATATATCATGTACATATATACATATTTAGACATGGATAATGTGGGAATTTATTTTGCTTGACAATACACATTTGTAACGGGTTTTGTTTTTTTGGACGGCAGAGGGGAAGGAGGGAGAGAGAATTTGGAATTGAAGATAAAATAAAATTGAAATTAAGTGAAACAGTATTACTAAATAGAAATTTAAATAGATAACTAGTTTGGTGAATGATAAAAAAATTCAGTTCATTTTGTGTATGTTACTGTAGTGAAATTAAGGTAATAAATTTAATGAGGGTATGCTCTAATCATTGATATCAAATTGTTTTCAAATGAATTGGACTGACTTATAGCAATGAGCATTTGCCTTTCAGTTTATCCCAGCCTTGTATCTCGACTGTGATTTTGCTCTAAAAATTTAGAACAGAGCTAAGTTATGCCGATCTTGGATAAGATCCAAACTTAAAGCTGTCTGGAAACTTAAAGTTAATCTGATATTTATGTGGTTTAGGAAGTCTATTGACCTACATGGAATTTGAATTTGGGAACGTGGTCGTATGTTTATGTAGCTGGTGTATATCTTAGAAATGTGCGGATGTCAAAGGGAAATCAAAAGAGAAATCAGCCAAAAGGGAGAAAAGAAACATCTTCGTTCTTCACAAAAAGAACCACATGTAACTAGTTTAATTTCCAGTGGTGTGACTTCTATCCCTGCATGAAATTATCATGACTATTTTACAAATTCCTTTGCTCCCCAGGACTTTGATTCAGTATAGATTCACAGGTAACCTGTTGAGTCTGCTTTGAAACTATATGTTAAAAGCATTAGGGAAAATATACAGTTTATTGTCATGAAACATACAACATAAAACAAGAAAAGGAATAGATGTAAAACTTAAATTTGGAATTGAAGTAGTCACCTACTGAGTAGACCTTTGCTTTGCTTACATTGTAGTTTCTAATAATTAATCCCCTTGGCACAAATCCACTATTCTAAAGCATGGATAGTTTCTAATAAAGTTGCCATTTTTAGTATGATACCCTGAGTTTGAACAGCTGGATTTTCCTGAAATTAAACGTAGACTACTTTCTAATTCTGATTTCTTGTACTAAGATTTAGGTCACCATTTCAATGACTAGTAACATTAAAAGTAAGTTAAGATTATCTATTAACAAGATTATTTTGGAAATAATCTTGATCTTCACATAAGTATGCTCCAACAGTTGAATGAATAGAAAATAAGCCCAGAAAAATAATGGCACTAAACCTACAAAGATCAAGTATAATAAAATGTTTACTCTTCCCCACCTGCCCTTTGCTTCTCCTTTTCTTCTTCCCCCTTCCCAGTTCTTTATATTTCTAAGATATAATGCAGTTCTCTATAAACAGCTGCTTATTTTATCTGCTCATTTTAAGGGCTTTTGGGTAGTATCATTTCTTAAATCAGGTAAAGTAAGTCTTTCGGTTACCATCTCAGAATGGATTGTGAAAGTAATAAATGCTGTTGACTGATGCCTGTTTCGGACTTTCTTGCATGTGTGATTTTGAAAGCCCCATGTTTTAGAGAAAATTGTTCCTATTACTTTATTAACTGGATTGCTGCTTCTATGTGTTTCAATTCTTTTATTTCTATACTTCAAGCATTAGTGATTCCGTTGTATAAATATTCTTTTCAAAGACACAGGTTGCAATTACTCTATATGTTGGTAAAAGGTCTTTGTGAATTGCTATGATAAAAAAAAAAAAAATCATTGCCTACTTTCTGGTGATAAACCTCTCCGAAATTAGTGAGAATGACCCTCAGATAATAGCCATATATTTCTATCACAGGATGAGGATTTGAAGTCTAACACTTTTATACTTCATAGGCATCTCTCTAGAGACTTCAGGGCTATCTCCCTATCAAAAGGAAGAATGACAGTAGAACTTCAGCAGTTTTCTTACTTATAACATTGGAAAAAGTGCTTGACCCTTTAGAAATTATTTTAGAGTCATTTGTTTTGCTACACATGCAGACCTAGATTCAAGAAATTCCTAGGAACCTCTCTTAAAACTGATCACTATAAAACAGTCTTAACAATACAAGTTCTGCCTCATGACTATAAATACATTATTGCCTTTCTCTGCTTGGATATTAGTGAAAACCATTGAAAATGACATATAAAAATATATAAATGTAGTTTTGTTAATAAAGTATTAATAATACCAATATTAATAGCTAGCACTTTAAGGTTTGCAAAAGCATTTTACATATATTATCTCATCTGATACTCAAAACAATCCTTCAAATAAGGGCAACGAAGTGGAAAATCACAAGTGGAGACTAGCAATATTTTTCCCCTTCCATTATCTTAGCTTCTTTAGGCACTGATTAAGTTACTACTGGACTTGGAGTCAAAGGTGCTGAATTTACTAGTTCTCTCTTTCTTTCTCTCTCTCTCTCTCTTTCTCTGTCTGTCTCTCTGTCTGTGTGTGTGTCTCTCTCTCTGTGTCTCTCTGTCTCTGTCTCTGTCTCTCTGTATGTCTCTGTCTCTGTCTCTTTCTCTCTCATCTTTCTGTCTCTCTCTGCCTGAAGTCTCTCTCCTTCAGTTTCCTCATCTATAAAATGAAGGGTTGAACTAAATGACCTCTCAGATTCCTCCAAACTTGGGATAGTTTGGGATTCTTTTCTATCCTTAATAGAAGAAGACCTCGAGTATATTGGGAGGTTCTTCTCTGGAAGATATGTGGAAACACAATGACAAGTATGAAAATGAGTAGGATGAGAAGGCATGGAAAAAGTCATAATCTTCAGAGGTAAAAAAATTATCCCTTCCACATCGTGACTTTCCCCAATGAGGCTTTTATATATTGTGGGTCAGCATAAGAAATTAAATGGGAATTTTGTAGAAGTTTTGTGGAAGCCAAAGGTGACATTCAAAGGCCAGCAGATGACAGAAAAAGTTTAGGAACTCAGAAATGCATAAAATATATGTATAGTATCATATAATATCAATCCAAATTTTACAATAAAGTACTATAAACACCCCTTGAAAGTTTCCCAAATGGGGGGTGGGGAAGGAGCTTTGTCCCTAACCCCCATGATGTGGAAGGGATAACTGTACATTGACAGGATCACAGATGCCCAAAGTACTCAAACAACAAGCCTTTATTAAGTGCTTGCTGTGTGCCAGGCATTGTGAAAAGTGCTGGGGATACAGAGATAAAGAGAAAAAAAGTAGCCCCTTTCATCAAGGAGCTTACATTCTAATGAGAGGAGATCACATGTAAATAAATGGCTCCATAGAACACAGTGAGTAAGTATATACAAGATAAAGACTAGATGGAAGGTAACCTTGAAGAGGAAGGCACTAGAAGCTAGGTGAACCAGGAAAGGCCTCCTATTGAAAGTGGCATTTGAGCTGAGCCTTAAAGGAAGCCAGGGATTCTAAAAGGCAGAGACAAGAAAGGAAAACATTTCAGGCATGGGGATAATCAGTGCAAAGGTCCAAACAGGAGAAGTTGTGGAAGAAGCAATGAAAAGAAGAGAGGGATGAAGGCTCCTGGGAGCCAGGAAAGTTCTATTTCCATCTCAGATAGTAATTTGTTTTATGACCTTGGACAAGTTCCTTTATCCTTTTTTAGTCCCCTGGTTTCCTCATGTCTAAAATAAAGAATTGGAACAAGTGGAATAATCTGAGGCCTCTTTCAGTTCTAAAATTCTATTCTTTTCTAGACCCTTATACCTTTCTAAGGTCCTCGATGATCTATGGCTATTGCACCTTCCTATTATTTAGAAATTCTCTTTTGTACTGTTTACTGTTTATTAAAAAATTGACTGGATTAATATCAGTAGACTGAAAGCAGGGATCTCTTTCAATATATCTGCATCCACAATAGCCTACAGTGATGAACACTTAACAGGTACTCAACAAACACTTAACAGGTACTCAAGTGAGTAGTTATTAATTTATTTGATTGATTGATTAATTAATTGATTTATTCATTGATATTCTGGGTTAGGGTTACCTCGAGCCAGTCCACCAATGGACTCTAAAATGAAATAAAAATGATTTAACTAAAAGCAAGAAAGAAAAAGTATTCAAACCCTAGAGTTAAAGAGATAATTCATATAAAATGGCTACTTGCCCTTCTCTTCTACTTTTACCACAAGGTCAGAGAGGTATCCCCCCGGGGCAGTGGGAATTCCACCAAAAATCCAGACACCAATTCTCTATAGACCAGACCTTTTATGTCCTAAACAGCAAGAAAGCCAAACCATTGATAATCCCCAAATTAGACTCTCTGCCCCTTGAGTTATTATGTAGTCTGGACTTAGAAAACCAGTCCAGACTATATAAAATAGATACTGCTCCTACCACAACTGAGAAAAAAACAGAAACTGGAATGTATTTCCTTCTCTCAGTAGTGAGCCAAAGGAAGAATGTGCACTTAGAGACAAATTTGATTTCTTTTGAAAAACTTAATATATTTTCTTCAATTAGAATAGTGTCATATTCAAATCCCCTGAAATCAAATCCCTCAGCACACACACACACACACACACACACACACACACACACACACACACACACACACACACACACACAATACCAAATTTCTCTAAATATTTTACTAGTATGCCTGAAGGAAATATTAAACCAAGCCAGGGTATCTAGAAACAACTGGGAAATAAAATCATAGAATTATAAATTTAGATCTGGAAAGGAAATTTCTAGTCAGATACAATCTTTTGGCCCTCTAAGCCTGATATAAAAAACTTATAGTGTTTTTGATAAACTAATACTGATTATCTTAGAATAATGGTGTTTACTGGAATTTTCCTGAAGACACAAACAGCCATTCAAAATAAGACCACATATAGCCCAAAATTTTGGCTTAAATGTGCCTATAACCTAGAGAAAATATTTATCAAGTTTAAATTTTGTCTCATTTCTTCCCATTCATATACTCTCATTGACCCAAACCCCCTACACTAAAAATATGGCAGGTTCATTCTCTGACTCACAAGTCTTGGGGGGAAGGATGACAGGAATGAGGATGCTTCATAGACATTCCAGTGAACTGCCCAATTTTGCCAAGTCAAATTACAATAGCCTTGCTTTACACATAGGGTAAAGAGAACACACCCTCAGGCAACAGTTTGGTGAGCACCTTGGAAACTAGATTATTTCAGATAAGACTGGAAAGTATCAGATGGCAATCACTTTTCATCACCAGAAGCCCAGGACTTTTGAGAAAGAGACAGGATGATTAAAATCTCAATTTCATTGTCTGGATTTCTAAAGCTATACAGACAACCCTACCTATTTACCTTCACTTCAAAATTTTGTTGAGATAATGACAATAAGCATTTTTAAGCACCTTAGTTCCAGGCACTGGGACTAGGCCACTAGAGATGACAATTACTTCAACAGACACAGAAGTTTAAGAGGCAAACATTTCCCAGGAGCCTAAAGGAAATGACAAAGTGATGATTGGGAAATAGTATGCCATCAGGTGTGACAACTTGCAAAGAAATATGCAACTCCAGCCTCCTCCTTTGATAAAAGTATGTTCTGTGGGAGGGCCCCAGGAAGCCTTTGGCCTACGAAATGCCATTAAAGATAAACTTGGGTTTGGCCCACTCAGGTTGCTGACAAAAGAGTGAATATAATAATTGGTGTGAATATAATAATAAACACTGAGAGTAAGGCTCTGATTACAGAAATGAATGACCAACTCGTGCCTTTTTATCAGTGAGGTACCATTCAGGAATTAGTTTGATAAGGATCTCAAAGGGAACTCCTTTTTTGAACACAACAGAATGTTTACTTGATAAACCAGGAGGGGGGGCGGGAAGCAAAGGTGGGACAATCATTAAAAAGCAGATAAAAGATCTTTGCCATGAAAGGAAGATCTTATTTGTGGCTGGAATAAAAGAAATCTGAATTAAAGTCAGCTGGACAGGGAAAGAAATGGTTTTTAGACTTATATCCATATACAAATCAAGACACTTCTTGGGGAATTGGTCAATTTTATTTTTCCTTTTTGGAGGAGGGCAGTTGGGGTTAAGTGACTTGCCCAAGGCCACACAGCTAGAGTGTGTGTGTGTGTGTGTGTGTGTGTGTGAGATGAGGATTTGAACTTGAGTCCTCCTGACTCCAGGGCTGGTGCTCTATTCACTGTGCCACCTACCTGCCCCATGAATTGGTCAATTTCTTAAACTGAAAATCTTTTATTTGTATTAGAATAACATTATATATCACTACAGGTACCAGTCACATGAAGTAGAATAAAAAGCATTTCCCTTTCTGGATGATGGAAGCTTTCATACCCAGTAAGTCAGGATTGTCTGGTGTTCATTGCCAGAATGAACTTCCTAGAAAATGAAATGATTATTTTGTCCATTTTAGGTTTGTTTAGTTACAAAAGCAGCAAGTATCTGAGAAAAAAAAATGCTGGAAGTGGAATCAGAGGCCTGCTTTTGAATCCTGCTCTAGACACTTACTAGCCTTTTGGCTGTGGAAAAGTAAGTCACTTAACCTCTCAAATCCTTAGTTTCTCCTTCTGCAAAACTGAAAAAATAATACAAGGAAAGCACTTATGAAACCTTAACACCTATATAAACAGCAGTTGTTATTTCCTTTGAAGGAGATTAAAAAATGACTGATCTATTATACTAAACACCTCCCACAAAAAGGAGTAGGACCTACTCAATCACTAGGGCTAGATGCCTCAGAGGAAGTATGGGTGTGGTAGGAGGAAATGAGAAAAGAGATACAGGGTCAGTGATGACTATTTTTTTTCACCACTAAATACTTTTAAAGTAGTCAAGTATCCTGAGTCATTCAGGAATTAATCACTTAATATTAAATCTACTTATGTTCCCTTTCCTCTTCAACTTTACTGATAGATCATTTTCCAGGTGGTCTTTATTTGCTCATTTGAAATGGGCTATGAAATTTTATGTCTCTCTCTACCAATAAGCTGCCAGTATTGCTTTTGAAGTTCAGGAGGTTTAAATAAGAATAATAGATTCTCTGGACTGCCTATATTTATGCTGGGCACCCAAAGTGAAATGGAGGTCAGAGGAGAAAATGTGGCTCCTAACATATCACTTATTCTAAATTACTTACAGATCTATGGTGATTACATACTCCAGGCATGACTTAGTTCATTTATCCACTCAGCTCAACCCCTGTAGGAGTGGGCCAATGTAAACGGGTTACTACGTTCTTATTTATCTAGTGTCTAGTCCTCTGTAGACACAGACACTAAAATTATATCCAAAAGAAAGAATAAAAAGGTTCCTATTTTGTACTATAGACATTTGCCTTAGTCCCTTTACTGACCAGAGAGGCAATATAGGACAGTGGAAAGGACCAGGGAGTCAGGTCTGATACTTAACTGGCTATGTGACTATGGCCAAATCCCTTCATCTCTCACATGGGGATAATAATACTTGTACTCCCCAGTGGTACAGTTAGATGATATAGTGGGTAGGGCCACTGACCTGGAGTCAGGAAGTTTGTTGTTTGTTGTTCAGTCATGTCCAACTCTTTGTGACCCCATCTGGGGTTTTCTTGGCAGAGATACTGGAGTGGTTTGCCATTTCCTTCTCCAGCTCATTTTTCAGAAGAGGAAACTGAGGCAAACAAGATTCAGTGACTCGCCCAGGTTTACACAGCCAGTAAGTATCTGAGGTCAGATTTGAATTCAGGGAGATAAGTGCTCCTGACTTCAGGACACTTTCCTGACACTCTATCCACTGTGCCACCTAACTGGATCTGGAGTATGACCTTAGGCAAGTCATACAACTAAGCCTCAGTCTCCTCATCTGTAAAATAGGGATAATAATGGCACCTATCTCTCATGGTTGCTGTCGGGGTAAAAGGAAATAATGTTTGTAAAGCATTTTGCAAACTTGTGCTATATAAATACGTGCTATCATCACTATTAATTATAAGTATTCTGTAAACTTCTATGTGCTATACAAATTGGAGTAAATATGTATGCTACTTTAGGGTACAAACTGAATCTGACTGACCTTGGTGTCTTTCACAGCACCTGACGGTGTCTGACTTATACAAAATAAGCAAACAAGTATTTGTTAAACTGGATTTGTGAAGATCAATATGTTCTTTCTCTATTGGGGCGGGGGGAGGAACTGCACAGAGAGGAATCCCAATGAGAAAACTCCTTGTGTACTTGTCATCTTCCCCCTCTTTTCAAACACAGACTGTTTTATTCACTGTCCTTGTATCCCCAGTACCTGGCAGAGTGCCTGGTGCATTATGGGTACTTAATAAATCCTTCTGGATTGATTGACCTTAATTTGGATCTGCATCTGATCTGCAACATTTTATCTTGAGAGTTGCCTCGGACACTTAACCTTAACAGGTAAGATAATGATTTTCCCAGGATAATAAAGCCAATGTGTATAAGAGTTAGAATTTGAACTCACCCCAGTCACCCTGACTCAAAGATGTCAACTACATCATGCTGCCTCCAACTTTATTTATAAATAATAAACATTCAGAATGCCTTCCAGTTTGATTTTTAAAAGATTGGTGCTATTATTAATGTATTATACATGTAAGAGGAATATAAGTATATTGTATATATATATATATGTATGTGAATTTAAGTGTATGTACATATACACATTTTTTTTCTTTTCTAGAGAGGCAGATAGATGCCAACCTTGAGGTCAGGAAAACTTGAGTTCAAGTTGTTACTGACACACATTGGCTTTGAGACCTTGGATGAGTTACTTAAAGTACCAGGGTCTTCAGAAATGCTCTAAGATGGGTAAGTAGCAAAGAAGTTACATATCTTCTTTTTTATTTTTTATTTTTTTATTTAAACAAATGCTTTATTAACTTCTGTTTTACATCATTCATTTCCGCCAGATTTTGAGTTACAATCATTTTCCCCCCATTATTCCCCTACCCAGCCTCCCAGAATAGTAGTCCTACAACATATCGCTTCCTCCAATCTGCTCTCTCCCATACCTTCTCCCATACCCCCATTGACTTTTCCATTAGAGGAAGGTGAGTCTTTGTGTCCCAATGCCTGCACATCTTATCTCCCTATTACAAGCAAAGGAGTATTAATAATAGTATTTATATATATATATATATGTATTTGAAACATTTAATGTTACTACCTTGAATTTCAGATCCATTTCCTTCCTCCCTTGTCACCCATTCCCTCTTGGGAGACAAGTAATTCAGTATATGTTGTACATGTCTAGCTATGCAAAACATTATTATAGTAGATATATTGTACAAAGCTGCTTATAATTCCCTCCCAATCATCCCACCCCCCACCCGGTCCATTCCCTACATGATCCTGTCCCTCTTCTATACGGGGTACTTCCAACCTCACCCTAAGGATGCCCGCCCATCCATCATCCCTCCTCTCATCCCCCTTCCCCCTATCCTGCTGCAGGTTGAGATATCCCATTTAGTATGTATGCCATTTTCTCCCTGAACCAAATTCAATGTGAATGTGGTTTTGCCTTTTTAGCCTTCCTTATTCTCCCCCTCCTTTGCAACCACTTCCCCTACATGAGATAGTTTACCCTACCCTGTCTCTCCCCATCTCCTCTTGCCACTTTCCTCTCTCACCTCATAATTTCATCCCTTGAGTATTCTCCCTTCCCAACAAATTCAACCTATGCCCTCTATCCATATATAATTGTAACCATATACACACACATTCACATATGTATTCATATGACCACACACCCTTCTTCCATTATTTTCATAGTGAAAAAGATATCATCAGTCACAGTTATTGCTTTTCCATATAGGAATGTAAATAGTTCAACTTTGATAAGTTCCTTTTGATTTCTTTTCCTGATTACCTTCTCAGGCATCTCTTCCTTCTTGTGTCTGGGTGTCAAATTTTCTATTCAATTCTGGTTTTTTCCTCAAGAATGCTTGAAAGTCCTCTATTCCACTGAATGACCATATTTTCCCCTGAAACAAAATACTCAGTTTTGCTGGGTAGGTGACCCTTGGGTTCATTCCCAGTTCTTTTGCCCTCTGGAATATCATATTCCATGCCCTTCGATCCCTCAGTGTAGAAGCTGCCAGGTCCTGGGCTATTCTGATTGTGTTTCCACAATATTGAAATTGTTTCTTCCTGGCTGCTTGGAGTATTTTCTCCTTGATCTGGGGATTCTGGAACCTGGCTATAATATTCCTGGGAGTTTTCTTTTTGGGATCTTTTTCAGGAGGTGATCAGTGGATTCTTTCAACCTCTATTTTGCCCTCTGGATCTAAAACATCAGGGCAGTTTCCTTGAGAATTTCTTGAAGGGTGATTTCTAGGTTCTTTCTTTGATCATGGCTTTCAGGTAGTCCAATAATTTTTAAATTGTCTCTCCTGGATCTATTTTCCAGGTCAGTGGTTTTTCCCATGAGATATTTCACATTGCCTTCTAATCTTTCATTTGTTTGGATCTGCTTAACAGCATCTTGATTTCTCATAAAGTCATTAGCTTCCATTTGCTCCAGTCTCACTCTGAAGGAATGAATCTCCTCAGTGAACTTTTGAGATTCTTTTTCCATCTAGCAAATTCGACTTTTAAAGGCATTCTTCTCCTCATTGCCCTTTTGGGCCTCCTTTGCCATTTGAGTTAGTCTATTTTTTAAGGTGTTGTTTTCCTCAATCAGGCTGTTGACCCTCATTTCATACTTTTCCTGTATCCTTCTCATTTCTCTTTCCAATTTTTCCTCCAGTTCTCTTATTTGATTTTTAAAGTCCTTCTTAAGGTCCTCTATGGCCTGCAACCCGCTCATGTTTTCCCCTGGGGCTTTTGGAGCAGGACTTCTGACCTCACAGTCCTTTTCCCGCTCTATGCCCCCAAAATAGGAGTCTAGGGTTGCATTTTTCTATTTCCTTTGCCTTGGCATGTTGCCACTTAATTGCTTGACTTTTAGGCTTGTTGCCACACTATGGCTTTAAGGCCAGAAAGAGGAATTTTCATCCCAAACGTGTGGGGGGCAACTTCTGTTTCTGGCAAGCTGTAAACCCACCCACAACTTCCACCCTAGATCACAATCCAGATCCAGGGAGGTTAAAGCAAGAGTGATTACCCCCCAAGACTGATCGCTGGATCTCCCTATGATTTGCAGGCCGGGAGCTGGAGCTGCCTCTGAAAACTACAAAATGGCGTATCTCCTCAGGGGCTTCTAGCCCCCAGGGGAGGGAGCCGACGCATTCCCTAAATACCGGTCCCAAAGTCCACAGGACACTAACCTGTTACTTTGTCTTAGGCATGTCTATGTTGATAATTCTGGAGTCGCCATAGCTCCTGGTGTTCTGGGGTTCCTCCAGCCGGCTGCTGGCCCTGCCGCCCTGGGGCTAAAACCTCAGCTCACGCGGACCTAGGCTCAGCTCGGCTCCTGCGCTCTGCGTGCTGCATGCTGCCGACTCCCAGACCTCTGCGCGGGTCCTTCCTGCAGGGCTGCTGGGCTGTCCTCAGCAGGAGGTTAGCTTCTCTGTGTCGTTCTGTGGGTGCTGGGGCTCCAGAAGTTTTTCATAGTCCCCTTTTACATAGTTTGGGGGGAATCTGGGAGCAGAGTGGCTTGGATGAGCTGTTTCTACTCCGCCATCTTGGCTCTGCCCCGAAGTTACATATCTTCTTAAGTAAAGGTTATGCCTGTGTCAAGCATTCCCCAACACCCATTTAATCATCAGTTCAGATACATATGTGTGGGTACTTGTGATATTTATACAGGCATATATAAATATTTTATATATGTAAATATATATCATGTTTATACACACATATATGTATATGTACATATACATATATTTGTCTGGGCTGATGAATTCATACATGTAGGGAATTGATAGGTATAGAAATTCCCTTCAACAAAGTAGATCCATAACTCCTTTGTAACTCATATTTATCCAGAACCATAAAATAATTTATAAATATATTTATACTTTAAATTTAATGAATAAATATATTATAAATTTATAAATGATGTTGGCATAACTTACAGCCAGATTATTTTAGAAGAAATCATCTAAAACAAAATTATGCCTTGCCCCTCCCATTACACTTCCTTTCATGAATTTCTCACAACTGCTCAGAGGTTAGAATATTGGAGGAACCTGATATAAGGCAAGCAGACTGCAGGACTAGTGGAGGACACATAACTGATAAAAGGACCAGACTCAGATGGCAACTTAAAACAGTGGCAGGGGAAAGAGCACAGTTATGTGTGACTACTGGTAATAATAGTGACTCTCTACCCCATGCCTCTATTCAGAAAATCATGGAATTAGATCTGGAAAAGATCTTACATATTATCTAGTCCAGGGGTAGGGAACAGAAACTGTGGCCCTCTAGGTCCTCAAGTCAGCCCTTTAATTGAATTCAAACTTCACAGAACAAATCCCCTTAATAAAAGGATTTGTTCTGTAAAACTTGGATACATTCAAAGGGCCATACCCAAGGACCTAGAAGGTCACATGTGGCTGCAAGGCTACAGCTTCTCCATCCCTGATTCTAGTCCAATCTCATAATTATATACATGAGAAAATTTTGGTCCAAAGAGGTGATTTTTCTAAGGTCACACAATTAGTAAGTGGCAGTTCCAGGACTTGAACCCATGTCCTCTGACTCCAAATCCAGGATTTTCCACTCTCATCTCCAAATTAATGTTCTAAGGTATGTTCAGACTATTAAAACTATGCATTCATAGAAGCAGCTTTAGAGACTACCTAGTCCAATCATTTATTTTATAGATGAGGAACCTGACCCAGACTGGTTGCCCAAGGTCACACAGAAGTAATAGATAGAGGATTCCAACTATTTCGACTTTATCTCCCATAATTCTAAATCTTGCCTTGGCCCTGGGCTTGGGACCTGGTTCTAGGTAGTAGAACATACAGCACCCAGCAATCAGGGAGCAAATGGCTATGGCCCATCATGCATCAGTTTCCACTTGACACTTCTCCAAAGAGTAGTGAAGACATCATTAAGCCAAGAGTCTAGCACCTGAATAGTAAGTTGCAGAGACTTCAGCACCTCAATAACAATCTAATACACCAACATTTCAACTGAAAGAATGAAATCAGTCACTCCTCTAATAACAACAAATAGCTAATTCAAATTTCCCCAGGTGACTCCAGCTTCCCTCCTGCTTTTCTATCCTTCTGTTAACTACACCCATAACCCTACTTATCAAACTCTCTCCAACTCCCTTCTCCTAACTTACTCTCATTCTTATCCAATTCAATATCACCCTTCCCCAAACTCCTTCTTCCTTCCCTGCCTAACCTACCGGTAAGTCCTTTGCATCATGTCCTGTGGAACCACAGTACCATTATGGACAAAGTCCTTATAGGCACAGAGATGTTCTCACCACCTCTTCACCTAAACTGAAACCTGGACTTTCCCAAGTGACAACACTGCTCCCTGAAGCCCTTTCTAAAGGAGGTTACTGTTTCTCAAAGTCTCCCACACTTCCTAGACAAAAGTAGTTCTGAATGATTATAAAGATGTGGCAATGCCAGTGGGTGGCTGGGGTACCCCCCCAACCAATACTGTTTCACAATCATCTTTCTAGCATATTAATATTACTTATTAAATTATCATAATATGTGAATATTAATATAAATATGACAAACATGTTTTGTTTTAACATATTGTGGACCTGAAAGTTAGGTTAAAGGAGGCAAACAGGCTAGGTGATATGTAAATTCATATTGTTTATTCCCTTAAAGCCAGACGAAGCTAGCTAGCTTGTATGTACAAGGAGCCAAAACTTAAGTTCTGACTGCCTGATACAAGATTGACAAAAGTTTTAATATGTTTAGGACAATCCCAGGATGTCTGTGTCCCTCAGATTTATGGTTTCCATACATTTTCAAGACAATTGACAAAGTAATGTCAGTTGGAATTTATGATCTCAGGATGTTGGTGTTTTCCCCCATATGGAGTATGCCCCCAAGATAAGAGAAATACACTATTCTGAATTTCCAGGCATCCTGTCACAAACAGGGAGAATACTCATTGTCGACCTTATCTGGTCTTTCATGTTACAGACACAGGAAAGGACACTTTTAGAGCAAAGCTGTCTGATTGATTAGTTCAGGTTTTGGATCTTATTGAGGGTCAAAAAATTATATTTAATGATTATCAATATCAAAACCCTGCTATAATATTATTTGACAGATTATTCATTTATACAATTGTTCCTATGTAAATAACTGTCCCCCCCTCCTTGTGACATTATTTCACCAACCAATCTTGTTTTTATTTTTAGAAGTAATTAACAGTTGGGGAGGTGGAGGATCAAATCAACCAATCCTTAAAGAAATTAATTCAGGCTATTCACTGGAAGGTCAAATACTGAAGCTGAAGCTTAAATACTTTGGGCACATAATGAGAAGATTGGACTCATTGGAAAAGACTCTGATGTTGGGGAAGATTGAAGGCAAAAGGAAAAGAGGATGGCAGAGAATGAGATGAATAGTTTGTGTCATGGAAACAATGAACATGAACTTGGACTTATACTCATTATTCAGGACCACTTCCAGACCTATTTTCTATCACTGAGTGCTTCCGAATACAGTCTTACCTTTCTATATTACTTGAACACCTCAATAACAGTTTTGTATAGACTCCTGCTGATGAATTCAACATTGTCATGATTTCTTACCTGACAGCATGCCCTCAGAGTTTCCTGACTGCCTCAACTCCTAGAAATTTCATCTCTACTAGAAGTTTTCTTTTTGGTATCTTTTTCAAGATACCAAATCAAGAGGTGATTGGTGGATTCTTTCAACCTCTATTTTGCCCTCTGGTTCTAAAACATCAGGGTAATTTTCCTTGAGAATTTCTTGAAGGATGATTTCTAGATTCTTTTTTTGATCATGACTTTCAGGTAGTCCAATAATTTTTCAATTATCTCTCCTGGACCTATTTTATAGGTCAGTGGTTTTTCCAATGATATATTTCACATTGCCTTCTATTTTTCATTCTTTTGGATCTGTTTAATAGTATCTTGATTTCTCATAAAGTCACTAGCTTCCATTTGTTCCAATCTAATTCTGAAGGAATGATTCTCTTCAGTGTACTTTTGAGACTCTTTTTTCATGTGGCAAATTTGGCTTTTTAAGGTATTCTTCTCCTCATTGGCTTTTTGAGCCTCTTTTGCCATTTGAGTTAGTCTGTTTTTTAAGGTGTTATTTTCTTCAGTCAGTTTGTTGACTCTCATTTCATAATTTTCTTACATCTTTCTTATTTCTTTTTCCAATTTTTCCTCCACTTCTCTTATTTGGTTTTCAAAATCCTTCTTAAGCTCCTCTATGGCCTGTAACCAACTCATATTTTTCTTGGAATCTTTTGGTGCAGGAGTTCTGATTTTTTTGTCTTCTTCCTGTTCCATGTTTTGATCCTTTTTGTCCCCAAAAAAGGAGTCCAAAGTCAGATTTCTGTGCTTGCTTTTCTTCCTTTGCTTGCTCATGTTGCCACTCAATTACTTGACTTTTGATCTTTTTGCCACAGTAGAACTCTGCTACCAGAGAGGAGGTTTTGTTCCAAGTCGCTGGGGTTTCCTCAGATGCCAGAGCTATTAGTTGGGTGCCCTCTCACAGGCCTGCACTGGGTCTGGCACATTGGTCACACACTCCAGGACCTCCACCCTAGATAGCAATCCAGATCCAAGCAGATTAAAGCAAGAGCCATTACCCCTCAGAATGGTTGCTTGGTCCCCCTACAATCTGCAGGCCAGGAGCTCTGAAGCAGCTATGGCAGCAGCCACCACACCTCAGCCACTTTTCCATCTCAGGGAAGAAGCTAGGCCACACTCCCCAACTCCCTGTTCCCAAAGTCCACTGACCTCTCACTTTGTTTTTGGCATTTATGGCTTGATAATTCTGGAAACTGCCACAGCTGCTAGTGATCCAATCTCCTAAGGTCTCTCTAGCTGAAGCTGGTCAGGGCAGCCTGGGGCTAAAACCTCAGACTCACAGGGGACTGGGTTCTGCTCCCAGCACACTGTGATTGACCCTTCCTACTGGTCTGCTAGGCTGTCTTCAGCAGAAGATTTGTTTCTCTCTGTCACTTTGTGGGTTCTGTAACCCTAAAGTTTGTTTAGAGTCATTTTTATAGGAATTTGAGGTGGTTTTGGGGGGAGCACAGAGAGTCTTCCTGCTTCTGTGCCACCATCTTGGCTCCACTTCTCTGTTTTTCATTTAAAGCTCTCCACTACCTGGCTTCTATTAGCCTTTCCATATATGTCTTTTTATTTTTTTGCTCTTTAGATGGCAATTGGGGTTAAGTGACTTGCCCAAAGTCACATGGCTAGTAAGTGTGTTAAGTGTCTGAGGCTGGATTTGAATTCAGGTCCTCCTAACTCCAGGGCCAGTGCTCTATTCACTGTGCCACCTAGCTGCCCCCTCCATATATGTCTTATTCCTTCCTTTTAGATGCTCTATTATAAATTCTCTATTCCATTAGATACTCTGTTCTAATAAGAACAGTAATAACAGTGGTCAATGTTCATACAGTGATTTCAAAGAGTTTTACAAATATTACCTCATTTTATCCTCACAACAACTCTAGGAAATAGATGCTATTATTATCCCATTTTACAGATGAGGAGACAGACTGGAGTGACTTGCCCTGAATCATACATCTAGTAAGTATCTGAAGTCATATTTGAACTCAGATCTTCCCAACTCCAGATCCAACACCCTATCCATTGTGCCATCTAGCAGCCTCCAGGTTCCAGACAGACAAGTCCTCTAGCTATACCCTGACCTCAACATCCTATGCATTTTCACAGGCTCCATGTCTGGAGCATTCTCCTTCTTAGTCTACACTTCTCAAATACTTACCTTCCTTTACAGCTGATCTCAGTTGCCACCTGCCACTGAAATCCTTTTTGGATTCACACACAGACACACACACACAGACACACACAGACACACAGACACACAGACACACACACACACACAGACACACACACAGACACACACACACCCCCAGTCTCCTCAAATTACCTTTTAATTACTTATCTATGTACACATAGCCTCCCACACTCACCATTGCCAGCGCAGTAGAAAGTAAGGTCCTTGGGAGGAAAAAATGTTTACTTTCTCACTTTCATCTGTGTGTTCCCATCACTTAACAGTGCCTTGCGTAGAGTAAACACTTAACAAATGTTCAGTGAAGTTCACTAAGTGATTTTTGCTTTTACGTATTCCATTTTGTCCAAAGAATATACATGTTTGACAAGCATACATTGTATATTTCCTGAGACAGTACCAATTTCAAGAAAAAAGCAAGCATCTTTTTTTCATGACGATGCTATGTCAGAGCATATATCCTAACTTTGGGTACCAAAAAATAAAGTTGTGGAAAATGTGTGACTTATATGCAGCTCAAGAATACTTCCCATCTACCTTTAAAAACACAAGCTACCAAATTTAGAAGAATGCATTCCAAATATATTTTTCCAAACTAACCTTATTTTATCCATCAATATTTATTCAAGACCAATGATTCCCTACCCCTCATTCCCTCTTCTTATGATTTGAGGCTCAGGTGAAAGCAGACAGCTTCTATTTTAGGCCACACTTCAAAGTCACTAAAATGTTGTTTCATTTATAAAGCTGTCAAACACAAAATCATTGCAATACTCTCCTGTGCTGTCAGAACCATATTAAAATGTAATTGGGAAATATTTTACAAAATAAATAAAATACAATGAAATTTACATAATGCTAATATGTCGTTTACTAAGTCAATGTAAGGAATCCTTAAGTACTTATAAAATCCTTGAGTGGTCCCAGTTTGAGTTTGATTGACCTCACTGATTTAATGGAAAGAGAATGAGAGTCAACTCGAGGCAGTACAAGCATTAGGTTCAAAGTTAGAAGACCTCATTTCAAATCGCTTTGTGGTACAGGTCTTTGAAAAGGGAGATTGCTCACCTTAAAGAGAAATTTAGGGGCGGCTAAGTGGCACAGTGAATAGAGCGCCGGCCCTGGAGTCAGAAGGACCTGAGTTCGGAGCTGGCCTCAGACACTTAATCCACACAAACAAAAACCTAGCCGTGTAACCTTGGGCAAGTTACTTAACCCCAATTGCCCTAAAGGGGCGGCTAGGTGGCGCAGTGAGTAAGAGCGCAGGCCTCGGAGTTGGGATGACCTGAGATCAAATCCAGCCTCAGAAAATGAGCACCCACACATAAATAATGACTAGCCGTGAAACCTTGAGCAAGTTACTTAACCCCAATTGCTTTAAAAAAAAAAGAGAGAGAAATTTAGCATTAAGCAACCTATATATGAATGGAACGGAATATTATTTTGCTATAAGAAATGATGAGCCAGAGGATGTCAGAAAAACCTGGAAAGACTTACATGAACTTGTGCTGAGTGAAGCAACCAGAATAAGAACATTGTAAAAGCAACATTGTGAGATAACCAACTTTGATAGACTTAACTCTTCTCAGCAATACAATGATCTAAGACAATTCCAAAAGACTATGGAGAGAAAATGCTATCCCCACACAGAGAAAGAAGTGTGGAGCCTGAATACAGATAGGAGCATACTATTTTCACTTTTTTGTTGTTTTTTTTCTTTCTCGTGGTTTTTCCCTTTTGTTCTGATTCTTCTTTCACATGACTAATATGGAAATATGTTTAACATGATTGTACAGGGATAACCTATATCAAATCGCTTGCCCTCTTAGGGAGGGGTAAGAGGAGGGAAGAAGAAAAATTTGGAACTCAAAATCTTATTAAAAAATGAATGTTGAGGGGTGGCTAGGTGGTTCAGTGAATGGAGCACTGGCCCTGGAGTCAGGAGGACCTGAGTTCAAATCTGGCCTCAGATACATAACACAAAAACTAGGCATGTGACCTTGGGCAAGTCACTTAACCCCAATTGCCCTCAAAAAAAAAAAAAAGCAAAAATAAATGAATGTTGAAAACTATCTTTACATGTAATTGGAAAAAATAAAATACTATTTTAAAAAATAGTCAAGGGCAGTGAGTAGAGAGTTGGCCCTGGAGTCAGAAGGACCTGAGTTCGGAGCCGGCCTCAGACACTTAATGCACACACAAACAAAACCTAGCCGTGTGACCTTGGGCAAGTTACTTAAACCCAATTGCCCTGCAAAAAAAAAGGTCAAACCTTTGATCTTGTCAGCGCACACACACACACACACACACACACACACACACACACACACACACACCATCCTGAAGTTCAGTCTTATCATTTTACAAATGAGGAAACTTCAGCCCAGAAAGGTTAAGTCCTTTGCTCAATGTCATATTGGCTACCATAACAAACAGATTTAGAGCTAGGAGGAACCTTAGAAGTCATCAAGATAAAATCTCTTATTTTTCATAGGAAAAAACTAAGGCCTAGAGATGTTAAATGACTCGTCCAGAGTCTCACTTTAAGTGTTTGAGGCAAGACTTGGACCCAGGTATTCCTGATGCCACATCCAGTGCCCCAGGTAGTATGCCACACTGCAGTGCAGATCAACCTCCGCATTTTACAGATGAGACACTGAAGCCCTTTCCACTGTTAAAGAGGTAGCAAATGGTGGAGTCAGTGTTCAAGCTTAGGAATCTGGAATCCAAATTCAATGTACCCTCTGCTATCTCATAGAACCAGGTATCACACTCAGCCTAGCAAAACTCTCCTGGGTTTATAGTAAATTAGTAAGCACCTAAAAGTTACAATCAGGTTCCTCATCACCACCACCAACAATTACCTTCTGTGTCCATTGCCATGATGAGAATAAAATAAACTAAGACACAGTGCTAAAATTGACTCTTGGAATATGAGGAACTGGGAACAGGGTTTTGTGATTCAGTAGCTAATAACGCTGTTGAGGGAAACCCTGTGGTGTGAGGGTTTGCCATGCTCTTTTCAGGGATGGTAATCCGCCTTTCACTCAACTCTCACCTGTGATTCCAATAAGCTGTAGCATGCACAGCAGCCACACCCCAGTAAAACTGTCTCAGCAGATGGGCTAAACCAGGTGGAGGCTGACCGAGAGGCCTCAAACCTATCTGTGAGTTAGGGAGATGTCTACCCCAAGTATGTGAAGACTTCCACCATGGAAAGGGCAGATGAGAACAATTTGTTCCAAGGGTCAGGCTGGAACAGGTGCTGTGGAGTGCTGAGAGTTTGACCAATTAACATATTCATTTTTTTCATTTTAAATTCATATTCTCTTCCTTGTTTATTTCCCAAACAGAATGAAAACTCTTTGAAGACAAGGACTGTTTCATTTTTGTCTTTGTAGTGCCTACCACTGTCTAGCACATAGTAGGCACACATCTCTGCTGCAAAAGACCTTTGACCATATGATTTCCCCTTCTTCAGCTAACTCCATTATCCCTAGGCAATCCCTGGGTGGTGTGAAGAGAAAGCTAATCTTCTGCAGGAAGACAGTATTGTGAATGATTGGAATTGTGGATATTGTGAATAGTTTCACCTGTGTGCATTGGGTGAACTAATCTTTTCCCTAAGACAAGTGGGGTGGTATTAGCCAAATCTGCAAGAGATCCCTTTTTAAACTTTTTGTCAATGGCTCTTCAGCTCATCAAGAACTTAAAGGAGGGGCAGCTAGGTGGCTCAGTGAGTAAGAGTGCCGGCCCACAGTTGGGACTACCAGGGATCAGATCTGGCCTCTGAAAATGAGCACACACACATAAATAATGACTGGCTGTGTAACCTTGAGCAAGTTACTTAACCCCAATTGCTTTAAAAAAAAAAAAAGAACTTAAAGGAGAATCAAGCCTTTATCCAAGAATTCACTAATAGTCCAGTTGTCTTTCTATTCACTTCTATCATTTAGCATGTCCTGTATGGGATATTGGCTCAGACCCCCTAATGTCAGGTTCTTGCCCGCTAGGACCCCCCTTTTTGTTGTTGTTGGATACAATCCTGAGCTCAAAAGACTTATGACCATAAGAATATCACCAAGCAAGAGCCTCTGAGGGAACTTCCTTGATCATAAGAATCCCTCCTTGCAACAGAGTCAGTATAAATTCTATCATTTCACTGCTGTTAAAATAGGAAGAGGCCTAGTTACCAAGAACCTATTGCTTCTGGGGCACTAGCTTTGTAGATGTTCCACCACCCCTAGCACTATGTCAAGACCTGGAATATTCTCACTCAGTGTGAATTTAATGTAAATTCACAATGGATAGTGCTACAGAGTTCTTTGCTCCTATTAACATTACAAGACCACGAAGAACATGCTAACTTTAGCAAAATAGTAGATGATTGCAGAGGCATCCATGACCTTGGCAACATCCTATCTCTTATACTAAGACTTTGTTGAGTATGCTATGAGTATCTTCCCTTGTTTCTGGATAAAGAGTTCTTCTACCAAGTGCCATAGTTGAAATATTTCCCTTTTCAGATATATAAGCACTTCTGACCATTAAGACCAGAAAATAACTTCGAAGTATATATGTATATAAATAAGTATGGTATATACCTGTGGCCACCTCCATATCATAAATGCAATCCCTGCCACCATTTGTTAGTGACATCAATCGATGAAGGTTTTCTCATTGCTAAACATGCCTCTGGGATAGTTTGTCACTTATAGGAGTTCACCATGAAATAAATTCTCCCCATCTTCACATCTTGGTCACCTTTTATAACTGATCTACTCTGGTGTTTTAAAAAGAAAAATTTTATGAGTTTCCTTTCCTCCTTGAATCTTATTCTTTCCAATCTGTTGCCCTGTTCTTAGTTCAATCCAATAAACATTTATTGAATGTTTACTCTTCATAAAAAGAAAAAGTCAAGCAGCAACTTTTTAGTGCTGTAGAGAAAACATAAGTTAAAAATAGTCTACAGGGGCGGCTAGGTGGCACAGGGAGGAGAGTGCCTGGCCCTGGAGTCAGAAGGACCTGAATTCGGATCCGGCCTCAGACACTTAACCCACACAAACAAAAACAAAAACCTAGCCGTGTGACCTTGGGCAAGTTACTTAACCCTAATTGCCCTCCAAAAAAAATAGTCTACAAGTGAAACCAGAGTATGATCAGTAATTAAGCTAAGGTGGGGCTATCCATTTAAATAGATATCCTGTTAAACTAGTATCATTACCTCCCTTTAACTGGTAAACAGGAAAATAAATAATTTTCAAAAGCTATAGATATGTAGTTGTTTAAATGCTATTGCTTAAAAAAAAAAAAACCAGGATAGAGAGTAATTAATCCAGGAGTCATCCATTCTGCATAATATTAAGAAAACTAGTCTAGGAGGCACAAAAAAAAAAGTTTTCACCTTGGTTCTGCTACCAACTAGCGTCAGATTTTTTTATCTGTAAAACTAGCCACTCCCCTGGGTTGTTGTGAGAAAAGTGTTCTGAAAATTTTAAAGTATTATTATTAGAATGAAAAAAAAAAACAACTAAAACAAACAAAAAAGACCTGCTATCTGAGTTGTACTAGGTCCACCCTAACTCTTTAAAATATAAGCTCCTTGACGGCACACTCACTTTTTTGAATCACTTCTCTAGAAAGTGCTTTGCACATAGTAAGCAGCTGTTGAATTAAAAGATTTGTTATAGCCAGACTGTGGAAGGTCTTATATGTTAAACTATAAAGATAATTATTTAAGTTACCATAAGAATAATGTATGTAATTGTGTGTATATGTGTGTGATCCTTGTTCATACATTTGTGAGCAACATTGAGTTCTCACTTTTTAATACAAAGACATGAAAACAGGAAAAAGCATTGTATTTCAAAGATTTCTTTCCTGGACTTTGCTTCAATTTCTCTAAGTTACGGGAATTCGCCTTTACTGAAACCTCAATTGCAGACCACATCACTCTGAGAAGGCACTGACCAGAATATGAACTCCACTATTATTAAAATAAAAGGGAAGGCAATTATTTCTCCTTGAATCCAGCATACAGAGCCTATGGGAGAAAAATGTTCATTACACAGGCTCTTTCCAATAAGAAAAATTACAAAAGGCATTCTTAATAGCCAGATCTTACAGTCTGCCAGAAGGTGATGTGAGAAAATATCTGTTTAAGGGGTTTTTGCTCTAAGTTGTTTATCTTCCAGTGAGCACTTGGCTTCCTTTGATTTGAAATACTGGAAAAAAGTTGTGTTTCTTAAGTGGCTGAGTCACAGATCAGATCTACACAGTAGAAACTGGAGTACAAAGCAAAAGGTTAGTTAATTCAGGCAAACTCTCCCATCTTTCCTCAGTTACCAGTAAGCCCCACTTTATCTGATAAGATTGAGTTAATATTACTAAATAATTTGCAAGGTTAACATTCTGTTCTTTTTCCTATCAAACATGGGATGCATGTGGTACATAGCACTACAGAGAGAGGTCTAAACCAGATTAAAATATAATCAGGAAAAATTTAACAAAATAAGTAAAAGCACAATAAAACTTAGATAACATTTTAAAACTAAGTCAATTTGCACCCAGAAGGGGTCTTTATGTAAGAATCAATGGGTCTTGTTTCTATTTAAATTTGACACCACTGCCTAACTTGCTTTGTATATATGTTTGTGAGTGTGTGTGTGTGTGCATGTGTGTGTGTATTTGTTTGAATGTTGGCTCCCCTGTTAGATTGTAAGCTCCTTGATGGCAGGGACTGTCTTTGGTCTCCTTTTATATCCCCAGTGCTTAACACATTCCCTGGCATATAGTAGGTGCTTACTAAATGTTTATTGATTGATTAATTGATTTTCTAATGAGATTGCTTATTTTAATCTACCAGAAGAGCACTTCACAATTTTCTTTGTAAACCTTTAGGAATATATAGGGATGTTATTGTTTTCTTTACTGCCTTCATAGTCATTGTTAAATCAATTGTTTTGATTTGAACTTGATTTCAGTTCATACTGAACTATGAGACAACTGGCCATGTAAGTAAATTCTTTGAGGAAAAAGACAGTTTTTGTATCAATGCCTTGTACACAGCAGGCAGTTAATAAATATCTAATTGAATTGTTGAAATGGGAAAAAGGTTGGATACAGTCTGTGAGGATCTCAAATGCCAGGCTGTAAAGATATTTGTATAATATTATTGAACTCCAAACCTTTATTTATTTCAAGTCATCTAATTGAGAATGAGTTGTATAAGCACTCTGATACTGGGGAAATAAAATGCATTTATTCTGCTTAGCCTCAAGTGGTGATAAGACCGAGAAGTTATCAAGAGAATATTTCAGCTCATTCTAAAGAAAAAAAAAGTAGAACTTTCCCCAAATTGACTAGACTTCTGAAAATAATGAGTTTACTATGAGAAGAGCTTTTCCAAATAAAGGCTAGGGATGCTGTAGGGGAAATTCATTTCAGGAAGAGGTTAGACTAGTTTGATTCTGCAATCCCTTCTAGTTTTAAGATTCTAATGAATATGCCAAAGGAAAATGGGAAGAAACAAAGGAATACTTTTAGCAGGAGGAGAGAGAAAAATAGAAATGGTCTGGGGAATTTTACATAGCATTAAGCAATAAAGCACAAATTTAGTATAAACCTAAATACAGAGTCAAAAAGATGCATAAAGTGTTGGTAATTGTCAAGTAGAGATTTTAAAGACAAATTCTAAATATAGAAGATTAAATCCTCATTTGTATAGTAGTGAGAAATTATAAAACAAAAAGACTTTAGAAAAGTTTTAAAGACACAACTATATAAATTTAAGATCTTCTTATTACTAATAGAGAGGAAAAGTATGGTGTAGTGGTTTGAGAGTCAGTCTTAAGGCCAGGAAAACCTGGATTCAAATTTTGCCTATGACACAATATCTGTAGGACCCTAAAAAAATTACTTAACCTCTCACTGCTCTAGACAACTCCCTAAGACTATATGTCACAGAAGAGATACTGATCTTTCCTAGGCATTCCCCATACCAGTGAAACCAAAGGTCCTATCTTATCATTACTTTCAGTTTCTTTTCTTTAGATTTTTACTTACAACTTTAAACTGTTTTTGGCCAAAGGCTACTGCCATTACTATTATCAATGCTATCAACTGCTGTTATTAATAACTCCAAATTATCAATGTCCCACTAGAGGGAAATTTGGGGAGGGAGAAATAGATGGAGAAATATAATGTAAGGAAGGAGAAGGAAAGGTGCTCATATTTCTCACCATTTTCATGTTCTCCAAATATTCACCAATACTAGGTGATGTGGAACTATTGGTCTCTTTATCACAGAAGCACAGAATCATGAAATTTGAAATTTAGAAGAGACCTCTGTGGCCATTTAGTCCAACCTATACTCAAAGGAATACCCACTAACATACCAGACAAGTAGTTGTTTAACCTCTCTTCTCAAGGCAGCCTGTTCCACTTTTGGATAACTCCGGGTGTTAGGAAATATTTTATTTTGCTTTGTTTTCTTGACCTCAAGTCTAAATTGGTCCTTTTCAGTATCTATTATTTGCTCCTAGTTTTGCTCTTTGAGGCCAAATGGAACAAGTCTAATCACTCATCCATATGACAACTTTTCAAATAGTTGTACACAGATGTCATGTCCTCACTAAATCTTTTTTTTTCTCCAAGCAAAACATTCCTAGTTCTTTCAACCAATTTTCATACAAAATCAATTAAAGGCTTTTCACTATCCTAGTTGCCCACCTTTTGCGTGTTCTCCAGTTTATCAATACCCTTCATAAACTATAGTGCCCAGAACTGACCACAGTACTCCAGATGAGCTCCAACAAGGGCAGAATAGAGTGAAAGTTTGGGAAAGTTCAAGAAACAACTTCTTAATTGCCTTTAGAGTTAGTTGGTACCCTCCATACCCCACATATGTTCATAAAAATCTGGGTGACTACTTGTTGAGTAGTTACACTTCTGATATATACCAGAAGTGTAAAATTTGTCCCATAGACTATAGGACTAGAAGTCCCAAAAGTCTGACCCAGATTAAATGTAATTGGGAAATGTTTATCAAAATAAACAAAATGCAGTACAACACAGATCATTGTTAATTTGTGGTTTTCTAAGTTAACATTCGGACAGCCAGGAATCCATTTATTTTTGAGTTTGACATCAGTTGTGGTAGATGAGCTCCCAGGTTTCATCCAAATCTGAGATTTCATGATTCTGTATTCTTCTAGCATCATTTTTTTCCTTTATACTCGAGTCAAACCAAGCTATGAAAGTTTTTTTTTTTTAAATGGACAGGTCAGAGAGACCAGATGCTACTTACCACTAACATTGCTCTCTGCAATCCACCAATATTCAGTGATCTCATGCCTTCTTTCCCAAAAGTCATAAAAGAGAATCTCCCAGACTTTCCAATGGGCCATTCTCTCAAAAAAGGAAGCCACAAAATCATATACAAAGGTAATTTTATGCAATCTCTTAGGACATATAAAAATAAAAGTCCCCCACATTTTTGTAGAATCCATAGGTAGTTAAGAGATCCTTGAAATTGTTTACCAGATTTCTATAAACTATGGAAATCATTCCAAAAGTTACTTCGAAATTGTTTACCAGATTTCTATAAACTATGGAAATCATTCCAAAAGTTACTTCAAAATTATTCTAATATTTCCAATTATTTCCTGGTATAATTTATATATTGATGAGTTGGTGTAGCTGTAATGAGAAAAACCATACTGGCTCTCTGTACATACTTCACATGGATTGCCTTTGTGATAAAATGCATATATCTTCTTGTGAAAGGTTGCCAGGTAGGGCAAGTCAGGCCAGGTGTGTAGGAGAGTAGGAATCTAGCAAATTGGGAGGTATTGGCAGGTGCTTCAAGAAGCAGAAAGAAGGTTGAATGAGTATCATACTCTAAGTCCAAACAGCAAACACAAGTTCTAAGTTTGGAAGTCTAGTGGCAATAAGAATGAAGGAAACCAGGTCAACTTTGGAAGAACTAAACCAAGAATGAGGAAATACACAGGAACAAAAGTGCAAGTAATCAGGTTGAGGTCAATGACTAGGATCCAAAGGAAATGGAAGGGTTTGAGGAAAGAGGAAGCATCTGTAGGAAATGGGATCGGGACAGAGAGGCTAGGTAGAAGAGTCCTTGGATCCTAAACATGCAGACAAATCCACAGTGGGGCTATAATCATGTTGTGAAATGGCTACAGAAAAAAAAAATTAAGTTCTCTTTATAGCAGCCCCACCCACAATTATTACCCCTTCTCTTATAATAAAGAAAACCAGTTCAACAAAACTGACAAAATGGGTCTGAATCTGATAGTGTATATAGTATTCTGCAAGTATAGTCCCTCCCATTTCTCTGCTGAGAGAAAGGAATGCATATTCTATCACCTGTTGTCCATAACTGATTAGTTATTATAATTATTCATGGTATAGTTTCCTTTTAGTATTGTTTTTCTTTGCAGTTTTTTGCCGTTATGTTCATTGTTTACCTAGTTCTGCTTACTTTGCTCATATACTCTCATACAAATCTCATGACTTCCTGAAGCCTTCATAATTTCTTGAAGAAGCTAGATGGCATATTGAATAGCGTGCTAGAATTGAAATCATGAAAGTTTGAATTTGATACCACCTCAATTATCATTTAGAGGGCGATAAAGAAGTGTGTGCAACAGATAGAAGAAAGGGATTATGAAGAAGAATGAGGGTTAAAGATGTCATTAGAGAAATGTATGATGGAAAAAGAAAATGATCTAGTCATGTGGCAAGAGCTAGTGATGTAATCCCTACACTGTTATCCTGGAACTGATAGGAAGAAGTAAGGAGGGTTTCAGGTATGTCCAAGTGGTTTCCCTGAAGTGAACTAAATGCCAGACTACTGGCGCCATCAGTTCTTACTTGAACTAGACAGAATAAAGAGATCCTTGTTTAAGGAATGCTGAATCTATATGGAGTCAGAGGCTATGAATTGGCTTAAGGAAGTCATAAATTCTATGGGAGCCAATTTTGATTGTTTTGTTTTGTTTTTACCTGTAAAATGAGTGTTGGATTAGGTGATCTCTGAAGACACTTCTAGACTTAGATTCTATAGCTGGAACTATTAAACAAATTTCAAAAACTGTTTGTAATAGGTTAATTTTATGTTTGCATTATTGAGTGGTTATGAAAATGGATTATTAACTAAATAGATTGTGTACACTTCGAAAATAAGGTGATCATAAAGAGCTAATATGTGTTCTGTAAGATGAAATTATGTCAAGCCAAGTTAATTTCCTTTTTTAATAGGATCATTGGACTTTTAGATCAGGAAGATGATAAATAATATTGATGGTAAAAACGTACATTTATATTGAATTTTAGAGTTGTAAAGACTTTCTACACATCTTCTTTTATCCTTACAAAAATCCTATAGGGTAGTAAGTTAAGTATTATTAATTCCATTTGACATATGAAAAATGTTAAAGGTGAAGTGACTCACTAATGAATAACAAGGTACTTACTACCCAGGTGACTGACCTTGAGCCTTTCCCATCATTTCTCTAGCCTCAGTTTCCTAATATGTAAAATAAGGGCATTGGGGAAATGTCCTATAAGCTCTTTAAATCTTGCTTTAAATCAATAACTTTATGATCCTTAGAGGTAGAACAAGTACACAAACCCAGTTCTTTTAATGCTATAACCAGTGCTTTTGCCACTCCCCCATACTGCCACTAGAGACTTTCTATGAGATATCCAGCAGTCTCTCATGATGTGTTTGTGGACAAAATGGAGAAATGTCAGCTAATTGATGCTATAATTAGGGGACTTTGTAGCTGGATGAACAATTATACACAAAACATGATGATTATTGGTTCAGTGGTCAACCCAAATCTGTGTTGCAAGGCTCTATCAATTGCAAGGCCTATTCAATTCAAAATTTTATTCACCAGCATAGATGAAAGAATATAAAGACAAATGGAATAGATATCTGAAAAGTCTCAGTGGTCTAAAAGTATGGGCCAAAACAAACAAAAAAACTTAACAGGGATTAATGTAAAGTTTTGCATTTAGAGAGAGAGGAAGCATTGAGAGTACCAAATTTTCTTACTTGTCTCCTGAGAAACCCATATGCAGGCCAAGAAGCAACAACTGGAATGGAACATGGAACAATTTAATTTAATATTGGAAAAGGAGTACAACAAGGAGGCATATTATTCTCTTATCTATTTAACAAATATGCAGAGTACGTCATGAAAAATGCCAGGCTGGATGAATCAAAAGTCAGAATTAAGATTGCCAGGAGAAAGAACAGTAATCTCAGATATGCAGATGATACTACTTTGTTGGCAGAAAGTAAGGAGGAAGCCTTTTGAGAAGAGTGTAAAAATTGGCTTGACACTTAATATTCATACACCAAAAAAACCCAAAACCCTAAGATCTTGGCAACTTTCTGACAAATAGAAGAAATGGAAGCAGTGACAGATTTTATATTCTTGTCTTCAAAGATCACTGCAGACCGCAACTGCTTTGAACATAAAATTATGATACTTGCTCCTTGGAAGGAAAGCTGTGGGAAATTTGGACAGCACATTGAAAAGCAGAGACATCACCTTGCCAACAAAGGTCCATGTAGTCAAAGCTATGGTTTTCCCAGTAGCAACGTGTTGATGTGAGCGTTGGACTATGAGAAAAGCGGAGCACCACAGATTTGATGCTTTTGAATTGTGGTATTGGAGAAGACTTTTGAGAGTCCCTTGGATATCAAGGAAATCAAATCAATCAACATTTAAAGTAGTTAATTAAGACTATTCACTGGAAGGGCCAAATAACGAAGCTGAAGCTTAAATACTTTGACCACATAATGAGAAAATGTGACTCATTGGAAAAGATCCTAATGTTGATAGAGATTGAAGGAAAAAGAAAAAGGTGCAGCAGATGATGAGATAGATATATAGTGTCATGGAAACAATGAACATTGTTTGACAGACTTTGACAGCTAGCAGAGGATAGAAGGACCTGGTGTGCTATATGGTCTATGGGGTCACAAAGAGTCAGACAAGGCTGAACAACAAACAGCAAAAAAAACCAACAAAAATAGTTGTCTAGGTACCACTGGGAAGAGCTCTAAATTGATAGCATTCCCTGTGAAAAAGACCATGAGTTAACTATGTTAACTATGAGCTCAGTATAATAATTATGATGAAAATAACAATGATAACAAAAATAATAAACATTTAGATAGCACCTACTATGTGCCAGGCACTGTGCTAAGTGCTTTGCAATTATCTCATTTGATCCTTACAATAACTCTGAGATATAGGTGCTACCCCTATTTTATAGATGAGGAAACTGAGGCAAACAAAGGTTACATGACTTGCCTAGGGTTACAAAACAAGTAAGTGTCTGAGGCTGGATTTGAACTTAGGCTTTTCTGACTCCAGGCCTGGTATTCTATCCACTGTGCCCAACGTTGAGTCAATGTTGTTATATAACTGTAATGGAGGAACTATATAATTTTTCCATCATGAAAATATGTTACAGTCCCCTGAAAATGGGCTGAATTGTCCAACTCCATAAGATAGATTTGATTAGGCCTCAGAGGGTCAGAGGAATAATCACAAGCCACTCAGATTCCAAAGTCTAGGGCAGTTCTATACAACTCTTACCCTCTGAAAGGTTGTAGTCGGCCATCACGACTATAACAAGGCTCTGAACCTAAGTCCAAATAGTGTGTCTGATCTCTGTCATCATTGATAGGGTGGAAAGAGATCATGGTCTCAAGGGTGATATTATCTGTCCTTCATTCTTGAAGAGAACCAGTGACATCAGCAGGTGATGCCTTGATTTGCAAGTGAATTGGATTTAAGTAAGGCAGAGCTGTGCAGTCATCAGCCTCACTCTCTCCTCCAGAGTCATCAGAGTCCAGTGGCAAGACATAGGTCAAGAAAACTGGTGATAGCCTCAAATGCAGTGAAAAAAGTTGGCCTTTTTAAGTTAAGATCTTTCTCAGGTCTCAGTTTGTCTAAGGCAATTCCCTTTCAAGAATGATAGGACAGGGGGGGCGGAGCCAAGATGGCCGAGTAGAAACAGCTCGTCCAAGCCTCTCTGCCCCCAGATTCTCCACAAACTATGTAAAAAAGGACTCTGAACAACTTCTGGAGCCCCAGCACCCACAGAACGACACAGAGAAGCTAACCTCCCGCTGAGGACAGCCCAGCACCCTGCAGGAAGCCGGCAGCGCTCAGAGCTCACCAGGTCCACGTGAGCCGAGGTTTTAGCCCCAGGGCGGCAGGGCCAGCAGCCGGCTGGAGGAACCCCAGAACACCAGGAACTGTGGAGACTACAGAATTATCAACATAGACTTGCCTAGGACAAAGTAAGAGGTTAGCGTCCTATGGACTTTGGGACCTGTATTTGGGGAATGCGTCAGCTCCCTCCCCTGGGGGCTAGAAGCCTCTGAGGAGACACGCCATTTTGTAGTTTTCAGAGGCATTTCCGGCTCCCAGCCTACAAATCGTGGGGAGATCCAGCGATCAGTCTTGGGGAATCGCTCTTGCTTTAACCTCCCTGGATCTGGATTGTGATCTAGGGTGGAAGTTGTGGGTGGGTTTACAGCTTGCCAGAAACGGAAGTTGCCCCCCTAACGTTCGGGACGAAAATTCCTCTAGCTGGCCTTAAAGCCATAGTGTGGCAACAAGCCCAAAAGTCAAGCAATTAAGTGGCAACATGCCAAGGCAAAGGAAACAGAAAAATGCAACCCTAGACTCCTATTTTGGGGGCATAGAGCGAGGACTGTGAGGTCAGAAGTCCTGCTCCAAAAGCCCCAGGGGAAAACATGAGCGGGTTGCAGGCCATAGAGGACCTTAAGAAGGACTTTAAAAATCAAATAAGAGAACTGGAGGAAAAATTAGAAAGAGAAATGAGAAGGATGCAGGAAAAGTATGAAATGAGGGTCAATAGCCTGACTGAGGAAAACAACACCTTAAAAAATAGACTAACTCAAATGGCAAAGGAGGCCCAAAAGGGCAATGAGGAGAAGAATGCCTTAAAAAGTCGAATTTGCCAGATGGAAAAAGAATCTCAAAAGTTCACTGAGGAGATTCATTCCTTCAGAGTTAGACTGGAGCAAATGGAAGCTAGTGACTTTATGAGAAATCAAGATGCTGTTAAGCAGATCCAAACAAATGAAAGATTAGAAGGCAATGTGAAATATCTCATGGGAAAAACCACTGACCTGGAGAATAGATCCAGGAGAGACAATTTAAAAATTATTGGACTACCTGAAAGCCATGATCAAAGAAAGAACCTAGAAATCACCCTTCAAGAAATTCTCAAGGAAAACTGCCCTGATGTTTTAGATCCAGAGGGCAAAATAGAGGTTGAAAGAATCCACAGATCACCTCCTGAAAAAGATCCCAAAAGAAAACTCCCAGGAATATTATAGCCAGGTTCCAGAATCCCCAGATCAAGGAGAAAATACTACAAGCAGCCAGGAAGAAACAATTTCAATATTGTGGAAACACAATCAGAATAGCCCAGGACCTGGCAGCTTCTACACTGAGGGATCAAAGGGCATGGAATATGATATTCCAGAGGGCAAAAGAACTGGGAATGAACCCAAGGGTCACCTACCCAGCAAAACTGAGTATTTTGTTTCAGGGGAAAATATGGTCATTCAGTGGAATAGAGGACTTTCAAGCATTCTTGAGGAAAAAACCAGAGTTGAATAGAAAATTTGACATCCAGACACAAGAAGTAAGAGATGCCTGAGAAGGTAATCAGGGAAAAGAAATCAAAAGGAACTTATCAAAGTTGAACTATTTACATTCCTATATGGAAAAGCAATATCTGTGACTGATGATATCTTTCTCACTATGAAAATAATGGAAGAAGGGGGTGTGGTCATATGAATACATATGTGAATGTGTGTGTATATGGTTACAGTTATATATGGATAGAGGGCATAGGTTGATTTTGTTGGGAAGGGAGAGTACTCAAGGGATGAAATTATGAGGTGAGAGAGGAAAGTGGCAAGAGGAGATGGGGAGAGACATGGTAGGGTAAACTATCTCATGTAGGGAAGTGGGTGCAAAGGAGGGGGAGAATAAGGAAGGCTAAAAAGGCAAAACCACATTCCCATTGAATTTGGTTCAGGGAGAAAATGACATACATACTAAATGGGATATCTCAACCTGCAGCAGGATAGGGGGAAGGGGGATGAGAGGAGGGATGATGGATGGGAGGGCATCCTTGGGGGGAGGGGAGGTTGGAAGTACCCACTATAGAAGAGGGACAGGATTATGTAGGGAATGGACCAGGTGGGGGGTGGGATGAGTGGGAGGGAATTATAAGCAGCCTTGTACAATATATCTACCATGATAATGTTTTGCATAGCTAGACATGTACAACATATACTGAATTACTTCTATCCCAAGAAGGAATGGGTGACAAGGGAGGAAGGAAATGGATCTGAAATTCAAGGTAGTAACATTAAATGTTTCAAATATATATATAAATACTATTATTAATACTCTTTTGCCTATAATTGGGAGATAAGATGTGCAGGCATTGGGATGCAAAGATTCATCTTCCTCTAATGGAAAAGTCGATGGGGGTATGGGAGAAGGTATGGGAGAGAGCAGATTGGAGGAAGCGATATCTTGTGGGACTGCTATTCTGGGAGGTTGGGTAGGGGAATAATGGGGGGAAAATGATTGTAACTCAAAATCTGGCGGAAATGAATGATGTAAAACAGAAGTTAATAAAGTATTTATTTAAAAATAAAAAAAAAGAATAATAATCCAAAAAAAAAAAAAGAATGATAGGACAGAGTAAAAAGCCCAACCACAGTGACCTCTCTCATCCACCTGGCACGACTGGAAGTTGGCACTGGAGGAACCCCCTTGGTCAAAGGCTTCCATTCATTTTGTGTTCCTGCAGACTATTAAGGCTTAACAGTACTCAAAGTCCATCAAGTAATAACTTTTGTTACTTCTTACAAACCTGTACTTAGTTCTTTCTATTCAACTCAAAATATTCAGTAATCCTTTCAAGGACAAAAAAGGTGCTGAAGCATCTGCAAACTATACCTTATTAGACCGAAAAATAGTTGAGGGCAATGACTGGGTATAGTTAGCTTAGAGAGGAGTCGTAAGAAACCAGACTCAAGATATAACAAAAGGGGTACCTGAGGAATAATGAATGACAGAAATTCAGCCTAGAGCTTTATAGCTGATCTTTAGAGGATAAAATCAATTCTGTAGTAAGTGACAGAAAGTCCATTGGAGCACATCAAGGCATGACAATTTTGGTGATAAAATGAATAATAGTATTGTTTATTAATGTTGTTTTATGAATGATCACTATTTCTTATTCGTGATAACTTAATACCATAATGTATACTAATGGACAATTGTGGGCTAATTTATTTCTGTTTTAATGACTGATCTTTCTAATGAATCTATTATTTCTTCAAACAGTGTCTGTTGGTAATATTTCATTAAATGCATACTGTGGCCATGCTATATATTTATCATTCACAAATGATTATTCCTCCTAAGTTACAAGTACTTTGAGAAGAGAGGAGGAAGCAGACTGCTGTCTTCCTTCCCCCCCCCCCCCCCACCCCACCTCTCTCTCTCTCTCTCTCTTTCTCTCTATGAGCCTGGAACTTGACTCTTTATTGTCTACTGATATCTTATATTTTATTTAGGTGGCACAGTGGTTATAGTGACAGGTTTAGAACCAGGAAGACTCATCTTCCTGAATTCAAATCTGGCCTCAGACACTTAACATCTGTGTGACTCTGGGCAAGTCACTTAACCCTGTATTACTTCATCTGTAAAATAAGCTATAGAAGAAAAAGACAAACCACTCTAGTGACTTTGCTAAGAAAATGGGGTCCCAAAGAGTTGGCCATGACTGAACAACAATAAAAAATTTTATATTATTGTTTCACAGAATTTCAAAGTAGAAAATCATCCTATAAATTTTGACTCATAAAATTCTTGCAATTCTTATAAACTATTTTATTTTATAGATCATTCAATTAAGCCATTTTAAAACTAATTCCTGTTCTTTCACAAGTATTGATAGGAATGGATTTTTATGGAAGTCATGATTTAAATTTAACTGTGAAAAGGTATATGCTTTAGTCAAAAAGAATAGAATGGGGGTTGGCTAGGTGGCACAGTGAATAGAGCACTGGCCCTGGAGTCAGGAGGACCTGGGTTCAGATCCGGCCTCAGACACTTAACACAAAAACTAGCTGTGTGACGGGGGCAAGTCACTTAACCCCAATTGCCCTCCAAAAAGCAAAAAAAAAAAAGAAGAAGAAGAAGAAGAATAGAATGAGTAAAAGTGGGAACAATAGTATTTCATATCAAAAAATAAGTCAATAAACATTTTAAGTACCTACTATGTGCAAAGCACTGTGCTAAGGGCTAGAAATATAAATACAAAAAAGAAAGATATAATGGAATATTATTGTCTTATAAGAAATGACAAGCAGGATGATTTCAGAAAAACCTGGAAAGGCTTACATGAACTGATGCAAAGTGAATAGAGAAGAACCAGGAGAATGTTGTATACAATAATAGCAATACTATATGACAAAGAACTGTGAAGGATTTAGCTATTCTCAGCAATACAATGATTCAAGACAATCCCAAAGGACTCATGATGAAACATGCTATCTCCAGAGAAAGAACTGATATTGTTTAGACTAAATATAGACTAAATAGACTAAATTGTCTAGACTAAAATAGACTAAAGCATACTATTTCTCTCTTTCTCTTTCTTCCTTTCTCCTTTCTTTCTAGTCTTCTTGTACAAAAATTACTAATATGGAAATGTTTTACACAATTATACATTTATAGTCTATATTGGATTGCTTACCATCTTAAGGAGAGGAGGGGGGAGGGATAGAATTTGGAACTCAAAACTTTTTTTAAAAATTTAAAATTGTTTTAACATTTAATGGGGAAGAAAATAAAATGCTATTTTTAAAAAAGGAAGGACAGCCTGCCCTCTCTAATGGGAAAAGACAACCTAAAAGGAAGGTGAAAAGAAGGGGAGTATAAGAAGGTACTGAGCTTAAAGACATGAGAAATCCAAAGAAATCCTAAAAAGACCAATCAGATGTCTGACCTAGGCCACCTCCTTAAATAGAGCTTTTGGGAGTTCATTACTCCATCCTCCATTACAGAGGGGCAGAGGATACTGGTGAGGTATGAATACCAATGCTGATTGGATCTTGAAAAATGATGAGATTTCCCAATGATAAGGTTTTTGGGGCTCTTTGGCATGATGGAGAAGTCTAATAGTGCAGTCAATAAAGAGACAGCTGACCTAGGCCTCCTTCTTAAATGGATATATTCATGTGAAGAAATCCAGGAATCAAAGGGGAAATCATGGTACAGAGCATCTGGGTGAATCTGAATAGAGGAAAATATTGATATTTCTGCCTAGATATACTCAGAGTACCTGTACTCAAGAGAGAAAAGCACACAATTAAAGATAATTCTGGGTGGGAAAAAAGAAGAGTTATTTAAAGGGACTGATATGAGTGGGCAAAGAAAGGCATCATGGTATAGGGAAAAGAGTTCTGGACTTGAAATCAAGAGAGTTGGATTAAAGTCGTGCCTTGGATACTTATTGATGATCTTATCTTGGGCAAATCTTTCAACATCTCAGAGTCTATTTCCTCAATTATAAAATAAAGATAGTAACACTCATACTGCTTACCTTACAGAATGGATGTCAGAAAAGAATTTTTAAAACAGTATAGTGGGAGATCGTGGGAAAATGGCTGAGTGCTAGGACCTAGAAAAGCCCAGATCCCCTGAAAACACCTCATGAAAACTTTAAAATGCACCATTAACTAGTGAAATGAGAAGAATTACTTGTAGATTCTTCCACCAAGAACAGGGGTACGCAGAATAACTGTCTGAATCCTTCAATAGTACTGAATTAGACAAGATGGGAAGGGCCAAAAAAGTAGCCTCAAGGCAACTGGAAAGGTCCAACACAAACCTGGAGTGAGGTTAAATAAGCTTAGCATAGGAGGAGGTGGATAAGGGTCAGTACTAGGCAAAGACCAGACCCACATGACTCCAAGCCAAGAAAGAGCACAGCAAATAAACAGCTGCCAAATAAGCAGGAGCCAAGCAGTAGAGGGGAAAGGGCCTCAGACAGAGCCTAAAGCATGAGTAAGGGTGGTCATTGGCCCAGTAGCAAGAAGGAAGTATTATGCAGGATCCAGCAACAAGCAGTCCTTGGATCACTTGAAAAGAGAGGCTAATCTTCCCCATCACTCTCAGAACTAGGAACAGGTTTACCATCTAATTCAGAAGTGCTTGAGTAGAGCCTGATCCAAGCCCAGTGGCACCTCTCCAAACTCCACTGAGGCAGAGGAGTAAACTGAGGAAAATATCAAATACCATGAGGAAATATCTTAGATTTGGATTACAAGAGTATTGGAATAAACAAAAGGGCAGATACAAAATGGAATAGTTAGGGAGAAAATAATAGCAAGGAAAGCTGACGTCTTAAAACAAGCAGTGGAAAATCACACCTAAGTACTGAAAGCCCCACCCCCAAATTACAATAAACCTAACCGTTCTCTCTTTATCTAAGAAGACTATTCTTCAGACCTTTACAGAAAGTGAATTTGCCAGCAGAAATGGGAAAGGGAGGCAGGAAGTGGGCTGCATGTCATGGAGAGAGGGGGCCAGCACATGGTCCAAGCACAACTAGGGTCCTTATATGGACAATAGAAGGGGGAGAGTGTGCAGGGACAGACACTGGGTCAGGAACATGAAGGGACATGCAGTGGCTGGACACTTTGGAATGTGTGCAGAGTGGGGCAAAGCTCTCTTTCAGGCTGGTAGTTCTTAAGCCAAGCCCCCAAGCCTCAGTGGGTCTCTCTCTGCCTCCATTCTTCTGCTTTCATTTGTAAGGTTTTTGTATTTAGCTTTATTTATGGGGGAGGGAAGAGGGAGAGGTCATTGAGTGCTGATCTGTGGGGCAGGAGCAGAGAGAGAAAGTACAGTTACTGTACAGTAGAGTTAACATAGGTGTGTCTTTGGAATATGGATTTCTTTCAGAATTCTTTATGTAATGTCAAAGAAAGCAAAACTATACTTAGATGAAAACATAGAGGGCATATTATAAAATGTACAGATGATATAAAAATGGTAGCCCCTTGTGTAAGATGGCAGTGTAAGGGATGATTTCTCAGAAGTGAAGCCTCCTCAAAAGGGTTAATAGTTTTCGTATTATTGAAACACAATTTCCCACTTTTTCTTGTCTCTGGGCAAATCTGAGATTTGGGTAACTGCCTTTGTTCTTTATTGCCAGGGAATATTCACACAAATAGATTGTGTCCCCTGAAGACTAGCCAATAGGATAAGGGGAAAAGGGGTTAGAAGGGGGAAGGCCATTGGGGAGAGGGGTGTTAGGGTATAAAAGGACTTTGCTTTCCAGAAGCAATTTTTACTTCCATGGCCAGTGCCATTAAAGAAACCAGTTGCCTTCTCATGAGAAAGCAATAAACTCATTTCTGCTTTCAAGGTATCTAAATCCTTATACTGATTTTTTTGGTTAGTGGTCTCTGTCCCACACAGCAGCCACTCGAGTAAAAGGCAACATCAGAAGCCAAAAGGATATCAACAAATTAGAGCATGGAACCTAATATAGTGATGAAATTTAATAGGGATAACTTTGAAATCTTACACTTCAGAATTTTTTTTTAAATCAACCTTACAAGTACAAAATGAAGAAAAAGTGGCTTGATGGCCGTTAATGTGAAACCGGGGTCTTGGTACACTTCCAGTTCAATAGGAGCCATCTGCCCAGCTGCTAAAGTAACACTCCTAAAACACGTCTGACTGTGTAACCAGCCTGCTCACAAAGCTCTAGAGGCCCCTTTCACTTCTAGGATTAAATATAAACTCTTCTCATTGGTATTTAAAGTCCTTTGCCACCTGGTTTTAGTCTGTTTCCAGAATTCTATTTCCCTCTATATATGCTACAGAACAGCCAAAGAGACCCATTTACTTTTTATGAATAAAAGAATAAATCTTTATTTAAAAAATTTTTTTTAAATATTTATTAAGTACTATGTGCCAAGAACTGTGCTAAGTACTGGGATAAAAATACAAAAATGGAGACAGTTCCTGACCTCTAGGAGCTTATATTCTAATTAAGCAAGACAATACAGAGAAAGGAATGGTGGCCAAGGAAGAGTACTGATTTTTAAAGTGCCTGGAAAGTGGGGCAATTAAGGTAGTTCAGTAATATAATAGCAATGGTGGTGCTGATTTAATAGTGGTTCCAGAGCTGAAAAGTGAAATAGTGGCAAGGCAATTGGTGAGACGTTGGCCAGAGAGTAGTTAGATGTGGCTGGAGCCAGTCTAACAGTGGGCCAAGTGAGGTGCTCAGCCCTCACACTTTGCAGACAATGAAATTGAATTATCAAAGACATGAAGCAAGTTGCCCAAGATCACACAGTTAGTCAGTAACAGCTAGAACATGAACCCAAGTCTTCTGGCCCCAAATGCATTGACTTTTTCTCCCCACTGTAACAGTGAATGAAGCAGTAAAGGATAAAAGCCAAGTGAGTGGTACTAGTTACCAAACTTAAGCATCCCATGAAGTTACTGATATTGATTGCTTCCAAATTATCTCATTATTTTCCTAGGTCTCCTTGCTAACTATTGTTTTTCATTCACATTTTAGCCAAGTAAACACAACAAAGCTATAGTTTATCAGACCCACATGACCGACAGGCAGGTCTTGGGTTGTCACATTATTTTACCAGAACCAGTCTATTGAAAACTACAATGGTATATGCTTGGCACCAATTCCAATCTGATTAAACTGTTTATGTTCTTAGAGCACTTACGTTTCATACAATAGTTTATAAAGTCCCCTGAGGCATTGAGAATTTCTGCATCTGATTGCTACAATAGTGGTAAGAATTTTAAAATGGGTGTATGTTTTTCTATTCTTATTTATTTGGGGAATTTTTTTCTTTACATAGTTCTTCAAACATTCATTTTACTTATCTTGTTACCTATGCCAATGATGTAGAGTTTGGGGGATGTTAGTGGTTATCAACTTGAACTTTTGCAAGAGCATCAAATCAGACTGAAAAACAAGTAAATAATTCTTAGAAAAGTTAACCTTGGCGAAGATTTGATGTGGGAGTGGGACTTGGGGAGTTGTTAATCCCAGAAATGACTGAGTAGTGAAAACAAAAGGTGCCAAGAAAACGTTGTTTTAATTTAACCTTTGAAGACTCATAGGTGAATTTCTCTAGGCTTCAATCTCCTCATCTGTTAAACAATAAGTTTAGATTAGTTAACCAGATTTTCCTTTCAACTCTAAATACATGACCTTATATTTTTAAGTGATTTGCCTTGTGTCTTAGGCAGTCATTCCCTTTACTGAGCAGAAAGTGGGGGGGGGGGGGAGTATGTGCAATTATGTGTGTGTGTGTGTGTGTGTGTAATTAAACTCAATTAACAAAGAAAAAATGTATTATTAAACCCCAATGAAATGATGGGAAGACTTTTTCTTCAACCTGTGATTTGTGTAGAAACTCTTTCCACAGATGTGGGTCAGCAAATCATCTGTGACACATCCTTAGAGAGTTATGTGTAGCACTATGTCTTACCCATGGTGACATAAATAGTATGTTTCAGAAGCAAGAACTGAACCCAGTTCCTCCTAACTGCAAAGCCAGTTCTCCACCCACAATTCCATGCTACCTCTCTAGAGCAGCCTGATAAAATGTTTGATCTTTTTTCGTTTTCTTTTGTCACCTGAAATTCTTTAACTCCAAATGTTCATATTTACAACTGTGCTCTTACAACTAGGAAGGGAAAAGAATAAGCTTTATAGAGCCTGTAATGTGCCAGGCACTGGGCTAAGAGCCTAACACAAATATTATTTTATTTGATCTTTACAATCCTATGAAGTAGGTGATATTATTATCCCCTTTTACAGTTGAGGAAATTGGAGCAAATAGTGGTTAAATGATGCATAAACTAGAAAATGTCTGAGGTCAAGGGTGACTTTCTGACTCCAAGACCAGCACTCAATCTATTGTGCCACCAGCTGCCTCTTACAATTAATTATTTGTAAAATGATATTATGATCAAAATTAAGGTAAACTGAGGCACAAAGTTCCAAGCAAGCTCAAATTTATTTGTATGGCTAGCATTTACAGGCATACATTATTTCATTATACTTCACAGCTACTCGGGTGTGTGTATGTGTTTGGTTTGGGTTTGGTTTCTTTTTACAAATTGAAGCTTTGTGGCAACTCCATGTCTATTGATGCCATTTTTCCAACACCATGTTCTCATACATACTGTATCACATTCTGGCAACTCTCACCATATTTCAAGCTTTTCCATTATTACTATATCTGTTATGGTGATTTATGATATTTATATTGCTTTTTTTGTTTTGGGGCACCACTTTTTTGTTTTGTTTTTTTGTTATGATATTTATATTGCTATTTTGTTTTGGGGCACCATGAACCTGAACCCACATAAAAAAGCAAACTTAACTGATAAATGCTGCGTGTGTTCTAACTGCTTTACTGACCAGCTGTTCCCCCTCCTCTCTTCTTCTCTCTGGGCTTTCCAATTCCCTGAGACATAACAATATTGAAGAATATCACCTAAATTTAGTTGATAAAGCAGTATGGTTTGAGAGAGATTGACTCCAATTTTGAAAGAAGTTCTACTGTGGGTAAATGCATCCCATGCTATAGAGAAATTTTTCATGAATGGAAGGGTCAATCACAACAGAACTTGCCATCGTTGTCTCATTTTAAATTGCAAGTCACCCTGACCTTCAATAACCACCATCCTGATCAATCAGTAGCCATCAACATCAAATCAAGTCTCTCTACCAGCAAAAAGATTACAAGCTGAATGCTTGGATGATGGTCAGCATTTTTTCTAGCAATAATGTATTTTTAATTAAGATATGTATGTTTGGGTTTTTTAGATATTAATACTTTGCACATTAAATATACTACAGTATAGTATAAACATAGCTTTTACATGAATTAGGAAATTTAAAAATTCATGTGACTCACTTTATTGTGGTGATTTGGAACTACATTATATTCAAGTTATGCCTGTACCAATAAAAGGAGTTTTAACTCAGTTCCCCAGTAAGCCAAAAAACCATAATGGGGGGACAGTTCTGTTTTATAGACTAAAGAAGGAGCATCCAGAATAGAGGGCAACATCATAGATAGGGAAAATAGTATGATTAGTTAAAGCTTATAGCATCATAGGTGTGGGGAACAATATGATTGACTGGAGTTGGGAATGAGGTGCTAGCAACAACCCCATTTTCCATGCTGTCACTAAGAAACATTCATCGTTTGAGTCTACCTGCAAGGACAGTTTAACAACAGTGGACAAGACTACCTTGAATAACAAACCAGACCCCCTGGTGTCCACCTGCATCCTTCAAGGGTAGCAGATTTACTTGAGGCAAAAAAAGAACAGTGATTAGCAAGAGAACTGAACTTCTAAACTTAACTCAGAGACTGAGAAATTTATGGGAAAGCTGGATTTCCAAACTTAACTCTGAGGCAAATAAAACATGACTTTAGGCAGTTACAAAAATTTTGGCAATGATACAGGGTGAAATCAATAACAAAATAGAATACATTTAATTTTTCCAATTTTCAACAAGGAGGTAACATTAGCTGGTATGTGTCTCTGAATTTCTATCCTCATCTTTCATGCTAAATGCAGATGCTTTGGCTGCAGCCAAGAACTAAAAGTACATACAAAATAATCTGCCCTCAAAATTTTACATTGACTCCTTGTAAAATCTGAGATTTCTAACTCATAAATGTGCTTCAAACCAATTTTAGAGACTGTTTATTATAGCTAGTACACAAAGGGTTATGGGTTTGAGGTGAGGTATTCACCAGAAACAAATTAAAAAAGCAAAGGTCAAGAAGGGACAGTCTTTTGTTGATTCTAACAAGAATCTCCAAGTATGGATAAAACTTGCTTTCTACTGGCGACTATTCCAGACACCCATCTTATAATATGAATGGGAGACATGGTATGGATGAGAGAATAAAACGTATACTCAGATGCCATCAAGAATCAGCTAGCCTAGGGGCGGCTAGGTGGCGCAGTGAGTAGGAGCGCTGGCCTCGGAGCTGGGATGACCCGAGATCGAATCCAGCCTCAGAAAATGAGCACCCACACATAAATAATGACTAGCCATGTAGCCTTGAGCAAGTTACTTAACCCCAATTGCTTATAAAAAAAAAAAAAAAGAATCAGCTAGCCTAACATGCAACTTATATAAAAATAAGCTATGAACATGGAAATTGTGACATGGAAAGAATATGTGTCAAATGAGAAAGAGTGATATTTCACAACAGAGTCTTTAAGAAGCTTGGAAAAATAGAGTTGAAGAAAAAGAATTTGCTGATGAATCTCCAGACTGTCCAGAGGTCAAGGGTTTCAAGAATTGGCTCTTAGGGGCGGCTAGGTTGTACAGTGAGTAAGAGCTCTGGCCTCGGAGTTGGGATGACCCGGGATCAGATCCAGTCTCAGAAAATGAGCACCCACACATAAATAATGACTAGCCATGTAACCTTGAGCAAGTTACTTAACCCCAATTGCTAAAAAAAAAAAAAAAAAAAGAATTGGCTCTCATTCTTTGTAAAGAAAAGTTGATAATGTGGAGAAGGTCAGTTCAAGAACTAATATTTTCTGGTGACAATATCATTTGTACAATTTTGGGTTCCCTTCCTCTAGCAAGTGAGGGCCCTGGAATAGCTATCCAAGGTTCAAGGTAATCTATGGATCTGTATCCACTCAACATCAGAACTCATGAGCCCAAATGGCATTTACTTTTTTCTGGTCAGATGAGATTTTGTTCAAAGATTTAGTTCAAAGCAAAGATGTGATGAAATTTCATGTTAAGAAAAATGAAAATAGAATATCACTCCTCCCATTACCTGAAGCACATTCTACAACAAATACACACTGTCAGCAATTGTCGCACCTTCTAGACCATAGAATCTAGACAGAGACTGAACTAGAAATGTGGAACATGCGAAACAAGATGCAACAGAGGTCTCTGTACTCCAGGAGCTTGCAATCTAGCTCTTAAGATAAAACATATACAGGAATGTGCTGATAAAGTCATTCTAAGTCACTTTTCAGAAAATTGCTAAGACTGATGGAGGTAACTACGTGACATAGAAGAATGCTGAGTATGGAGTCAGGAACAGCAGAGTTCAAATTTGACCTCAGACCCTCACTAGCTATGTGAACCCTAAGCAAGACACTTAACAAATTCTGTCTTCCTTAATTTCCTCAACTGTAAAATGGGGATAATAATGACACCTACCTCAAAGGATTGTTGTGAGGATCAAATGAGATAATATCTGTAAGGAACTTTGCACAAGTGCTAGGCACATAATAATGGTTATATAATTGCTTATCCCTTCTCTTAAGACAATATAACCAAAACACACCCAAAAGCCACTTTTCCGACATAACAATTCCCAGAGAGCAGAGCAGCTTGACCCCATTCTTCCTGTGGGTTGTTAGATATAACAGAGATGTTCAACACTTTGAATAGACAATTCATTTTATAAGGCCCAAATCCATATCTGTAGCAATCCCATTCACAAGCAAAGAAACTCGATTTAATTGTTTTACCAGGCTACTACTGGAAAAGCGAAGGAAGGAAGGAAGGAAGGAAGGAAGGAAGGAAGGAAGGAAGGAAGGAAGGAAGGAGAAGGAAGGAAGGAAAAAAGGAAGGAAGGAGAAGAAAGGAAGGAAGGAAAGAAGGAAGGAAGGAAAGAAGGAAGGAAGGAAGAAAAAGAAAAGAGAAGAAAAAAAGTATTTTTAATAAGCTCAACTTCCACAAATTCAGTTATTTTCTCATTAATTACTCTACTTCTCTTGTCTCTTGAAGACCTAGATAAAAGAGGAATTGGGCTCCAGAAAACTTAGGACTCTAGAAACTGATTACCCCTAATCAGTACCACATCCCCTAAACCTATTGCATGAGCGTTCATTCTTTTTTAAATATTCTGTCCCTATGGGCACATAAATCTAATTTTTTTCAGTTGAAGAAAAGAGTTTTGGGAATGGGATTGTTTTGTTTTGTTGAGAAATAATTTCCGAATTCATCTAGAAATTGTCATTTCTAAATAAATCTTAAATTAGAGGTTAGGGAATTCCTGAGAAGCAAAAAGATAAAACTGATTTTTACGTCTATGGATTCTTTTTGTCCTCAAGCTAGTCACCTACCCTTTCCACTATCATTTGCCAGTTAACCTCAGGAGTATCTTTGATAAATTGCTTTTTTTACCTCAAATTTCCATGTTTGTTGTGAACTTAATTAATAAACACACATTTCAGTACCCCATGAAGAACAAGAAAAAGGATTGCATAAAAAATATATATTATATATAGTTTGTTTTTAAGCTATATATTACAGATAGTATGTATAATGTAACAAGACAGTAGCAAAATTTCTCAATTTTTCTTTCTATCTCCTTTGTGCTTTCTTCTATACATTAAAAATGTTTTCTTAGTTCTTTTTTGGGCATAGCTATCATTACCCACTAACCATCACCCTAATAGAAGCTGCCATTATAACAAATAGGGATTACCAAATAGATTTGCACTCCTCAGGCATATTCAATATGCAAGCAGATATACCTAATCCAATCTCTCAGGTCTCTTTAAAGAAGAAATTTGAAGATTTTATAGTCTGAAATTTGGGCATCCAGGAATGTATTACATAACTGCCCTTTGAAAAACTGGTTCATCTAAAATTATATTTTATAGGCTCATGCATTTATAAATTATCTGTGTGCATATAGACGATTGACTAGTTGGAACAAAAGTCAAAATCAATACCAAACTTGAAGGATGAAGGCAAGAAGACACTGCATACTATGACAATAGCTCCAACCTGACCTTTTAAAATAAGCAAAGAATGGGAAATAGATGAAGGAAAAGACATTGGTTCCTCCATTTATTAGTTTCCCACAGAAGTTTAATCAATGCCAAGTAACTCACAATGAAGACAAAAGCTCCCAGAAAATGGTTGCAAAATGAACATTTGATTTCTGTCCCAAGCAAGAAAAAAAAAATGGAGAATTCCTGTTTAGAAAACAAATCTGTAAAATATTATAAAGAAGGATAGAGGAAGAGGAATCCTTAGAAGGCATGAAGTTCTACATGAGACCCAACTAATCCAGAATAATCCAAGAACATTTATAGATAAAACTAGAATAGATGAAAATTAAATAGATATACCTCCAATTTTGCTACAGTGATCCATTTTCATCATCAAAACAGTGAAATCATCTCATCTGGATAATAACACCTAAGGTCTTAATATACTGTATGAGAAAGCAAAATAATAATTAAGCAGGTTAGGTTGAATAAAGAGATAAGATCAAGTATAGATGGCAAAAAATATGTGCTGTGGATGTTGTGATCTTGAAAGCTCTGAAGGATCCATTTTCAAAGTATCTAAAAGAGGGGGAAATGCCAAATAACTGGAAAAAGTCATAATGAATTATGACAAAGAAAAAGACAATTAAGAGGACATTAGTACCAACTGACCAATAGCTTATTTCTTCATCTCACTGTTAAGAGAGTGATTTATACCTATTCCAGAATATTTTTAAGGCAAATATAGAATGAAAACAACCAGGTTTTCACAAAAGACTTTCTACAGAAGACCACATTTATGCAATCAGACATCTGTCTAAAGAGTACAGTTTGTTTATTTTCTTAAGCATTTAATTCAATAAAATAAAATTCAAGCCTAGAAGTTCTTCTACAATGTCTCTCCCTTACATAAGCAGCTAGTGGTACAATAGATAGAGCAACAGGCCTGTGGTCAGGAAGACCTGAGTTCAAACTTGACCTTAGACACTTTTTTTTGGAGGCAATCAGGGTTAAGTGACTTGCCCAAGGTCATATAGCTAGTAAGTATCTGAGACAGGATTTGAACTCAGGATCTCCTGACTCCAGGGCTTGTGCTCTATCTATTGTACCACCTAGCTGCTCCTCTACTTTTTTTTTTTGAAACACACACACACACACACACATACACACATACACACATAAACGATGGAGAATGTTAATTTTCCAGAATTAAAATTTCATATGACATAAAGGGCAGTGGAAAGATAAATAATAAGCCTTTTACCAAAAATGTTTCTCTTGGAAGAAATAGTATAAGATATAATTCTGGAAGAAGACATAACAAATGACCAATTTGACTGCTTAAATAGTACTCAGGGAAGGGTAACAAAAAAATAAACCCTAAAAGAAAGTGCATTTGTAGATCTTCTACAGAGTATTTATGGAGGGATAGTAGTAGAAAACATAAAGGGTAAAATGGTTTTAATCTGAAAACACACACATTAATGAATATTACCGGTTCAACTCCACACTGTCCTTTTCTCCCAAGTCGTTTGTCCTATCAAAGGCCGTCCCATGCAAAGCCTAAGACTTGAGTTATTTCCACCATCCTATGCCTTTGCTCCTACACACATGCTCCTGAACAAAGCTGGAGAAAATTCAAAACCATACTGAGTCCACTACAAATTTCTGCTCCATAACCTTATCTAGGCCCTCACTGAGCACCTCCCTAATTGACTCACTATCCCACTCACCAAAGAAACTCTTCCAAACCTTTTCATCCCCCCACCCATCCTCTCAGTTGAAAGCCTTGCTTCATATTTCACCGAAAGAAAAAAGTGGGACCATTCACTGAGAGCTCCATCTTTCCCCTTCTTCATTGCACAACAATCAGATGCCTTCTACTACTATCTCCTCTTTTATGTCTGTCACACATGACTAGATGGCCCTTCTCCTTGCAAGACTAACCCCTCTACACATACAAGTGATCTCATTTCATCCTCTCTTCTCCAGAAGATCGTCCCCTTTCATCCCCATTATCTCACTGTTTGAATGTCTTCCTCTTTACTGGCTGCTTCCTTACTTCATGTCTCCCTTTTCTTTAAAAAAAATGCTCATTTGATCCATCCATTCTCCCCTTATCGGTCATGGCTGAAATCCTTGAGGAAGGCAGTCTACAGTTAGTGCCTTTACTTCCTTGCCTCTCAGTCTCTTTTTACCTTTCTGCAGTCTGGTTTCGAAATAATTCATCTACCGAAACTGTTCTCTCCAAAGTTACTGTTGAGTTTTTAATTGCCCAGCTCAATGACCTTTTCTGTCTTCATTCTTGACTGCTCTGCAATCTTTGGTACTCTTGATCATTCCCTTTTTCTTGATACTGTTCTCTCTTCCCTCTAGGCTTTTATAACACTCCTCTCTCCTGGTTCTCCTTCTTCTCATCTGACCTCTCTTTCTCAATCTCCTATGCAGGACCATTATGCTGATTTATTTCCACTAACTGTGGGTGCCCCCCAAGGCTCTGCCCTGGGCTTCCTTCTATCTATATTTTATTTTGTTTGGTGATCTCATCAGCTCCCATAGATTCAATTATCATGATTCTCAGATTTATTTCTCCAGTTCTAAACTCTTCCTTAGCCTCTATTCTTGCATCTCCAACTACCTCTTGGACACCTCGAACTGGATGTCCCAGAAACATTTGAAGCTCAACATGTCCAAAACTGAACTCATCTTTCCCCCCTACACCTTCCCTCTTACTAAATTTTTCATTTCTTTGGAGGGCATCATCATTATCTGAGTCATCCAAGTTCACAACCTAGATGTCATTTTGCACTCCTCATTCTCTCTTATTCCCATATCCAATAAGTTACTAAGTCCTGTTGATTTTACCATCTCTCAGGTACGCCCCTTTTTCTCCTCTGACACTGCCACTACTCTAGTACAGGCCTTCATTACTTCATGTCTGAACTATTATAATAGCCTTCTGGTTGCTCTTCCTGCCAATCTCTCCCCAACCCAGTCCACTCTCTCCCTACCACCCATTCAATAAAATTCCATTAGCTCCCTATCAACTTCAAGATCAAATATAAACTCCTCTGTTTGGTATTCAAAGCCCTACATAACCTGTCACCCCCATCTTTCCAATCTTCTTGTACTTTACTCCTCCACATATACTCTATACTACAGCAACACTGGCCTCCTTGCTGTTCCTTTCAGAAGACTCCATGTATTTGCACTGTCTGTCCTCCATACTGGTAATTTTCCCCCTTCTTGTCTCTATCACCTTTCCTGGCTTTTATAGCTTCTTTCAAGTCCCAGTTAAAATCCCACCTTCTACAAGAAGCCTTTACTGATCTTGCTTAATGCTGATGCCTTCTCTCTGTTGATTATTTCCAATTTATCCTATAAATACCTTGTTTGCACATAGTTTTTTTCATTTTGTTTCCCTCATTAGATGGTGACTTCTTGAGAGTAAGGAAAGGATTGGTTTGGTTTTGTTTGTTTGGTTGGTTTGCTTTACTTCGGTTCCGGCCATTATTTGTATCTTCAGTGTTTAGAACAGTGCCTAGTACATAGAAGGTGCTTAATAAATGCTTGCAGACTGACTGAGTACCCACAGTGATGAAATAAGTAATAGACCAATGAAGAATTGAGGGAGTAGAATCTTAAATTGATGTGCAGGATATATGAGAGAGAGAGAGAGAGAGAAAGAGAGGAGAGAGAGAGAGAAATAGAGAGAGAGAGAAGGAAGGAAGGAAGGAAGGAAGGAAGGAAGGAAGGAAGAAAGAAAGAAAGAAAGGGAAGAGAAGGAAGGAGGGAGGGAGGAAGGGGAAAAAAAGAAAAGAAATTTATACCTAGTACCTTTTTGTTTTAATAAGTGCTACATGCCCTAAGACAAAACCATGAATGCTCCTATGTAGAAACTCTATGTAGAGACTCATGTATTAATCAGCCATTCATATAACTATGAAATATTTTTTACCAACTTTCAGGAAACTGCAGGGTCTACCTCACTAGTGGAGATTTATTTGAAAGTGGGGTCAATAAAAATGCTTTCATGTTTTCAGTGGAAGGTAAATTTTTTAGTGAGATAATACAAATTATGTTTACAGTTATAGAATGCAAACCATTTTAGAAGGCATTTAGCCTTCTATGCAAGGTATTTGGATAAACTGAAATAAAATCTTACTCTGATTTCAATTGTCTTGTATAAGAGAAGGGCAGGAGAAGTAAAATTGAGACTAAAAGTATATTGAGAGCTAGGGGGAATCATTAATTATAAAATATATTACATGTGTAGATCTGGTCTTGGGAATAAAAGTTCATGGGGAGGACATGTCTTTTAATAGTTTTGTACTGTTCAAGGAAGAAGTAGCCCCTCAATAAATGTCCTAATCGTCTCATCACAAGCCCAACTAAATGTCAAATAAAAAGCAGACTGTAGGTTGGTCATCAACCAAGAAGGCAATTAAATAACAAGCTGTCTTGTGCCTTTCGAGGACACCCAGACACAATTCACATTGCTCATCCACTGACTCATAATCCCAATGAATCTCTCATAAAGCAGGGCTTTTCTCAATAGTTCATTTTTAGATAGGCAATTTGGTGAATATAAGAAACAGCCCAGAAAAAAGACCTATCATGGACTGTTAGGCCACAGAAGCAGATACTTAATGAGTGATATGTGTGATATAGCAGACAAAAAAGAAAGAAAAAAGAAACCAATATTAGTCTACATCAAAAGAGACAGCACTCAAAGCTAAAAAGATGCTAGTACCACTGTATTCTGCCCTAACCAGATGACATCCACATTCAGCTCCGGGTTTTTTTAGAAAGGAGAAGCTAAAATGTATCCAGAATGGATAGAGGAAGAACTTGAGTTCATGCTATGTGATGATTGGGTGAAGAAACCTGAGATGTTTGGAGAAGAAAAGATGTAGGAAGCAGAGGATTTTTACCTTCAAGTAGTTGAAGGGCTGTGATGTGGAAGAACTGAATTAGACTTTTGCTTGTTCTCAGAAGGCAGAAGTAAGATCAATAGCTGGAAGTTGCAAAAAGGAATTATTTAGACTTATTGGAAGGAAAAATTTCCTAACAATTAATAGCTGCAAAAAGTAGAAGCGGGGGTAACTCCAGAATGTATAAAGCATTTGGGAATACTTCTAAGTAACAGATATTATAGGAATGACAAAAGGGATGGATTCAGAGAAACCAGACTAGTACAAACTTTGGCATGCTAAAATGGAGAAGATCAAAGAATAGTTTATTATAACTTACATTGGAAAGACTTGAGAACTGACCAATAACAAGTACAGGGGACCAATAATGTTGTGTTCTTCCCACCTCCTGACAGAGAGATGATATACCAACATTACAGAATAAGACAGACATTGTGGGATATGACTAAAGTATGTGTGATTTGTTTGATTTAACTATGTTTATTTTGTACAAGAGGTTTTGGTGGTTTTTCGAACTTTTTTCAAGGAAAAGATTTGAGCATTTAGCTCATAGTAGTGGTATCAAAAAGAAGTAAAGAGTATCAATGAAGTATTTAAAAGAATATATAGAAAAGAAGGAAGTATAGGAAGAACCACACACAAGCAGGACAACTTTGAAATCAATGTTGAATTTGTTACACACTTTCTTTTAAAGGAAATAAGCTTGTCATAGAGATCTGTGATTTGGTATAAAATCCTTTTCTAAAATGTTCATGTTTGTTGGCAATTGTCAAGTTCAGAATAACATATATAAGGTATATATAGAGATTTTTTTTGGAGGGCAATTGGGGTTGTGACTTGCCCAAAGTCACACAGCTAGTATGCATGTCAAGAGTCTGAGGCTGCATTTGAATTCAAGTCCTTCTGACTCCAGGGTTGGTGCTCTATTCACTGTGCCACCTAGCCACCCCTATATAAGATATTTTAAATAAATATGGATAGAATGGGTTACTCAGAAGGTAATATGTTCCCCTTCACTGGAGCACTTTAAGAAAAAGTCAGATGACCCCTTACCAGGTAGGTTGTAGGAGTGTTTCATGTTCAGGCTGGGTTCAGATAAATGATTTCTAAGCTCTCTTAGAACTGAGATGTTGTGATGTTAACACTGAGATGTTGTGATCTCTGAAGTACTTGTTATATATTACAGAATATAAGATGATGTTGTACCATAAAATCAGTGAGCAAGACACAAGTGACATTTAAAAGTGGACTTTTTTAGTACTAGACTGACAGAGGTAAGAGCCCAAATCAAGCAGCCCCGATCAGGGGTGAGACACTGGGTTTTAAAGGCAGAAACCACAGATCTATGAGGTCAGTATTTGCATAAGTGGAAAGTTACAGAAGCCAAAATCAGCCATTTTTGGAGGGCAATTAGGGTTAAGTAACTTGCCCAAGGTCACACTGCTAGTAAGTGTTAGATGTCTGAGGCCAGATCCGAACTCAGGTTCTCCTGACTCCAGGCCAGCACTCTATTCATTGTGCCACCTAGCCACCCCCATATATCATGGTTTTTAAAACTGCAGATAAAGCAATACTGAGAGAGATAGATAACACACAAAATGAAAATCTGGACCCAAAACTATCTTGGAAGATGAGAACCATCCACCATATCTAGCAGGTTGAAATTCAATAGCATTAAGCATGAAATCCTACACATGTAATAAAAAAAAAAAAAATCAACTGCCCAAATACAAGATGGAAAAGGTGTGACTAGAATACAGCACATGGGGTAAAAAAACTGGAGGATTCTAGTGGATTGCAAGTCATTAGCACTCAATAGTGTGATAGGACAACCAAAGAGGCTAAAGTGATCTTTAGCCATATTATGCGAAGCACAGTGTTCAAGGTACAATAGTACTGTATACTGCCCAAGTCAGATTGAGAATTATTATATTCAGTTCCTGCCACCACAATCTAATAGCACTGACATACTGGGGCACATCCAGAGAACAATAACCAGTAGGGCTCTTCAAATGTGGAATGGGCTGCTCAGAACATGTTGAATTCTTTCCCTAGGGTCTCCAAAAAGGTGTTAGATGATCGCAGTTTTTAGGAGATGCTATAGAGGGGATTCTTGTTCAGGTGCAGGTTTGATTAGATGATCTCTGAAGTGCTGTCCAACTCTGAAATTCTCTGAGAACAGTGTATGTTAACCATTTTTTAAAACCCTAGAATGCCATGTTGTTTTAATATTATGGGTTAGCCATACTGGGGGAATGGCACATAGAACAGATAGGTGTTGATAGGAAAAAGAAAAATGAAAATGTCCAAGTTTTGGGGTGCTAGTTGAGGAGAATGGGGCAGATTGGGGAAGGGAAAAAGAGGGAAGTGTGAAATCAAATCTTCTAGTGAGAAGTCCAAGAACACAAAGCCCTTGAGAATAAGGGGGTTGGGGCTGGAAAAGAACTTGAAAAGACAGTAAAAAAATATTCAAAGCAGAAGGGACTAGCTGGAAACTGTTGAAGACAAAATACCTATTTAACAACTTTTCTTGTGGCAGCAAAAGCCCCCCATATCCTCCCCTTGTATAATTCTCAGTAGCCTCAGGCAATAGTAAACAGACCTGCTGTTAAAGTTGCTCCTAAAGACTAATGAATATCACTGGGAAGGGGTTAGTTTATTAGTGGCTTCATAGAAAACAGGCTGAGAGCTATAGTTTGCTAATCTCTCTTCTAGACCAGAAGAATGGGGTAGATGGGTATTACTGGCATTGCCTAGAGGCTATTCTTCCCTCCCTTCCCCCCAAAAAATATAAACACCACTCACTCTATCCACTATTTAAATGATTTATTTTCAATAGTTGCAATCAATTTATTAAAAGAGATGATTGGTTAGGCACCTGCAATGGTGACTTCACCTTCTACTTCTGGTTCAATGCTGACAGAAGTAATCTGTTTAACAATTTTTGAAGGACTGTGCAATCAATAAGGCATTTGGGGATTCTCATCTGGAATCAATCCCACGTCTCAAGGAGTGTTTCTAGTTGTGATTGGAAGAGTCTTGGTGGGCATTCAAACACATCCCTTCACTTTCAAGCTCTTTTCTTTGATCAGCACACACTTTCTCTCGTGATTTCACCTTGAGGCTGTTTAGGGTGATCTGGATTCGGTGAATGGACACTTTGGGCTCCACAAGGGTCTTGCCAGTGTCTGAACGCCATGGCGGTGGAGCGGCTTATTGATGGATTTATTCCTTTGTGAGAGCGAACAGCTATGAGTCAGGAAGAGGAGAGGCAGAGATTGCCGACTCCACCAGGGCTGCAGAGCTCAATACCTTCAGCAAAGAGCTAAATGAATTTCTGCTGGATAGAATAAGTGGTGTTTTATATTTCTGTTGGGAGGGGAGGGAAGAGAATTCTTTTACATTTAAATTCATTATTTTTAGCTTTTAAAATTCTTCTCTCAGAGGACTGACTTCTTAAGTTTCAATTATTTTAATCAGACAGCTACCTGAGGTGGTGATGGTAGCAGCAGCAGCAGTAGTTGTAGTAGCAGCAATGACTTATAATGATGATGAAGATGATGAAGATGAAAATAATTTAAAAACTGGCCTAGTGGATAGAGAACCAGTCTTAAAATGAGGAAAACCTAGTTGAAGTTTTGCTTCTGACACATGCTCAATTCATAAATCAGGGTAAGTCCCACAAACTGTCAGTGATGCCAGGCTGCTGTGGGCTATTCAGTGTCTAGCACTAAGCATGATTCAGAGACGTGAATAAGAAATGACCAGGCCATGTGGGTAGTACAAGGAAGAACAATAAACTCCATTTATTGATTCTTAGGACAAGATTTTTTTATAGAGCAATGAGACAAAGGAAGGGGACTCAAGTTTTCTAATCATTACCTAACCTGTTGTATCCTGGAAGTAGTGCAGAATAGATAATTTGATAAGTATTTGTTATCTAGGAAACTAAAGTCTTAGGGTAAGACCTTTGATCTAGGCCTCAGGCACCTGCTAATGCAGCCACAGTCATAAACGGATTCAATCGAGAGCAAACTTCACAGCCAAAGCTGCAATCCTCAAAAAGACATCACATTTAGAGCTGACCACCCAAAGATATCTGAGTGCAGAATCAAATATTTTGGCTCTAAATACTTAAAATCTTGGGGTATAACCTATTGATCTCAGAACTCAAACTTTTAAGTGTAATCCATAACAAAAGAACTCAGGAGCTAACTTGACAAAAAGTCTCATCTCAAGGAGGTCTTTGATATTTGGGTCCACTGTTATCAAGGTAATTATCTGAGTCCTGGATCATGCCTCTTTGGCTCCCCACACCAGGCAACTCTCAGACTATAAGTTCCAAAACAGTTAACCAACAGACACAAATAGAAGGAGTTTTTTCACTGTGAGAGACCTATGCCAGTGAAACCACAGGTCCAGATTAATAATAAAAATTTGCTCACATAATTTATAATTTATATATATGTTTTACATATGCAATAGGAAGTACAAATATTTTTATGACTGTTTTACAAGGCATAGAAACAGACTTGCTCAATGTCACACACTAATAAGTAGCAAAGCTAAGACTCAAAATCATTTTCAATAAATGGGAATTTTGTTTTCAGATGTGGAAGGTAAAAGGAAGGGCAAGTGTGAAGCATGAGGCATCTTAAAGGAGAACAAGCCAAGTGATAAGGTAGACAGATGGTTTTGAACAATCAGAAACATGCAAGGGCATTGAGTACTGGAAAATGGTAAAGGAAGTACATAGAAAGGGTTATGCTTTTGCTTCCCTTATGATTTTACTTCCTCTGTCCTTTTTGGTAAAGGATTTTTCCTTGTTCTTTTTTTAAACCAATTAAGATAAAAGGCAGTTCTACATAAGAGAATATGGAGATAGCCTTTGTCTACAGAGCTCCTCAGTGATATTGGTTAAAATGGAATTTTGCTGTCTGTTTACATTTTTTGAGGCTTATTCATTAGAAATAGAAAATGTAAGAAGCATATTAATTAGGGATTTAACAGGCTTTTAAAAAATAGGCTTCTAAAATCTGTAGAATATTCTATATTCCTTCCCAAATGCTATGCTATAATTATGTTGCCTGACTTGCTATTGATACCCCTAGCTATTACTACACTTCTGTGGCTTTGCACAAGCTTCTTTCCTAACCCCTGACCCTTAGACTTCCCAGATTCTTTCAAGACTCAAGTACCATTTTCTATTGAATTCCTTTCCTGATGTTCTCCACTCCATTGTCAGGGCTCTCCCTACTACCACCACCATATTTTTTTTAAATTTATGACATATACATTTACATTTACTTAATCTGTGTATACATTATTCCTATGACCACCTCTTACCAAGGATGGGGAACTTACAGTTTCAGGGCCACATGTGGCCCTCTAGGCCCTTAAGAATAGCCCTTTGACTGAATCCAAATTTCACAGATCAAATCCCCTTAAAAAAAGAATTTGTTCTGTAAAACTTGAACTCAATCAGAAAACTGCACCCAAGAACCTAGGTCACAGATGACCTCCAGGTCGAAGGTTCCCCACACCTGTCTAGACAAATATAAGCTCCTTAAGGGTAAGGACTATTTTTGATTTTATCATAAGTACCCCTGTTCTAGAATGGTTAATGGAAGCATAATGTTGTTTGTCCTTCATTCTTGAAGAGGACCACGACATCAGGAAGATGATGCCATGACTTGCAAGTGAATTGGATTTAAATGAGGGAGGGCTGTGCAAGGTCACCAGCCTCACTTTCTCCTCCAAAGCCAGCTGGGTGCAGTGGCAAGATATAGGTCAGGATGACTGAAAATGGCCCCTGTAAGTATAATAAGAGAAAGAGAAGGCTAATATAAGTAATTGATTTTCTAGCACAAGACTTTTTTTTTTCTTACTAGCAACTGTCTTTACTGTTTAATAATGATAACAATGGAGGAAATACTGTTTATCAGCAGCTCGGGTCTCAGGTAAACTTTAAACCTTTATGAGATACTCAAATACATTTTATATTACCTTGTAAATTAACTGATAAAATTGCCAGAGAACCTTTAAACATCAGCATACTGTGGAAGAGTTACAGCCTGTAGAAGAATTTTGCTGTTCATTCATTTCAGTCATGTGCAACACCTTGTGACCCCATTTGGAGTTTTCTTGGCAAAGATATTGGAATTGTTTGCCATTTCCTTCTCCAGCTCATTTTGCAGATGAAGAAACTGAGGCAAAGAAGGTTAAGTGATTTGCCCAGGGTCACATAGTAAGTGTCTGAGGCCAGATTTGAACTCAGAAAGTTGAGTCTTCCTGACTCCAGGACTGGCAATCTATCCACTGAACCACCTAACTGCCATCAGAAGTTGATGTGTCAGTAGAAGAGTAGACTCAACTAACTCTAGTATACAATACTACTTGATTAGTGCTTTAAACAATTTTCTCTATTCCAAGCTGTAACATCACTCCCATATCTCTCTGTGTGTCTATCTCTCTGTTTCTGTCTCTGTCTCTCTCTCACTCTGTGTCTCTCTCTCCCTTTCTCTCTCCCTCCATCCCCATCTGTTATCCTCACTTCTTACTTCATTGAGAAAATTAAGGCTGTCTGTCATTAGTTCCCTCACCTTGCCTATTCCACACTACACCTTCATCCATCCTCTCTAGCTTTCTATATTTTATCAGAAACAGGGAGACCTTCTACTTGTCCAGGCCAACCTCTCTACTTTTGCCCTGGATCCCATACGCAAAAGGAATTTATCCCATCAATCCTTCCCTTTCTTTCTGTCATCTTCCACACATGTCCCGATCTACCAACTCCTCAGTTGCCTTACAAACATGCTCCAATCTCCTCTATTCTTAATAAACCTGTGATTGAACACACTAGCCCTTTAAGCTTGATCTCTTCTCATTCAATGCCAAACCTCTGCTACATCTGCTACAATCTGCTACACTTGATGCCTACTCTTCCTCACCACTAACTCACTTTTCAACTTACATTGAGTTCTATATATGTTGTGTCCATATATATTATATACACATGTTATCTCACGTATTAGAATGTAATCTCATTGCAAGGAGGATTTTTTTTTTCATTCTTTGTAGTTGATTCTTCTGTGCCTGGCACATACTAGGTACTTACTAAAGGCTATTTGTGCTTGATTGATTCAGCCCCCTACAACCTGACTTCTGATCCCATACTGTTGAAAGTATTGTCTCCAAGGTTACCAATTGTCTATTTCTAAACACTTTATTAATATATTTGGTTTTTATATCATCTTCATTTCCAAATATATTCTACACCTCTTCTACCCAGAAAGTAATTTCTTTCATTCTCTCTCTCTTTCCTCAAATAATCCTGTGTTTATGTGAGTGGATACTGTACCTGCCCCTGTAGAACATAAACCCCTTGAAGAAAGAGATAGTTTTATTTTTGCTTTTGTGTTCTCAGCACCTAGCACAATGCCTTGTACACATTAAGCACTTAATAAATGTTATCGTTTATTTTTATTTTATGAAAGGTATATGAGGAAACTATTATCATCTTGGAGAAACAGAGTAGGCTTCTTTTGTGATAAATCCTGTGAAAATTGGGGGGTTGGGGGTTTGACAAAAAAGCATGGGGAGGCACAGGGGGAGAATGGTGGCAAAGTCTGCAGTCAGAAACACAGCTGGGAGAGGAATGGCCTCTCTATGGCTCTCCCTAAAATGGAGGCCCTGGAAAGAATTCACCAATGGGAGAAAGGGGCATTAGAAGAGGTGAAGAAAGAGAGGGCAATCTAGGCATAAGGAATAACTGAAGGTGTGAGTGCAGGAGGAGGGGAGAAAGACTGGTACAATGTTTACAGAGAATGAGGACAGAAACTGAGAAAAGTAGTGTAGGGTAGTCAAGCAGCAGCAGAGCCCTATCAAAATGATGTACTACATATTACAAGTCTATATCAAGTGACCATCAGGTATCAGGTGATTTGTGGGGACACTGGTGAGAAGCTGTAGAAGGGAACTTTTAAATTTAAGATAAAGTGAACCATTGACATAAAATTAGAGCCATACAAAAGAGGAATGAGCTGCTTCGGGAAGCCGAGCAGACTGATACAAAGGAGAATTCTATAGGGGAGACCATTAGTGGGAAATCAGAGTATTTTTCAAAGCATTGTTGTTCAGTCATTTTTTTTCATTTATCTGACTCTTTGTGACCCCATTTGGGATTTTCTTGGCAAAGATACTATAGTGTTTTGCCATTTCCTTCTCCAGTTCATTCTACAGATAAGGCAACTGAGGCAAACAGGATTGAGTAATTTTCCTAGGGTCACACAGCTAGTAAGAGTCTGAGGCCAGATTTGAATTCAGGAAGGATGAGTCTTCCTGACTTCAGACCCAGCACTCCATTCAGTATACTACCTAGCTATCTATTTGAAGCCTTCCAAAGAATAGTAATAATTGGATTTATAAAAGGTTTAAGGTTTAAGTGCTTTACATACATTATTCCATCTGAACCCCACAACTACTCTATGATAGAGATATTGCAAGTATTATTAACCCTATTTTACAGATTGAGGAAATTGAGACTCAGAAAGATTATGTAATTTGCCCATGAACATACAACTGACAAGTGTCAGTGAGAAGATCCAAATCCAAGTGTTCCTCCCTCTAAGTCCAGAACCCTAACTTTTATATAACTTTTTTTTTATATAACTTTTATATCTTATTGCTAAATTCAGAATAATGGCACCCTGCTAAAGTTTTACTTATTAATTGGGAAATTAACATGGGAAAATGATTAGAGTAGAATGAACTTTGGCTAATCCCTTTCATTAGTTTTTACCTACAGCCGGTTATAATTAAAATTCTATTTTTCACATTATCAACCGGATTAAAAATGTAATAAACATACTCCTGGCATCCTGGCAAATCTTGAAAAATTACATTATCAGCATCATGGAAGTTCAGCATTGGAAGGAATCTCAGAGGTCATCTATTCCAATGTGTACCAAAACACGAATCCTTCTTTCAACCTCTCTGATGAGAACTTTACATGGTTCTTATTTAGATTTTCACTTTCTAGTATAGTATTTATGTACTCCCACGTTACCTCTCCAACTTAATCATAAGATCAGAACTAAGGCTTGTTTATTCCTCTTTGTATCCCATTACCTACCCCACCCCCATACACACACACACACACACACACACACACACACACACACACACACACAGTGCCTAATGAAGGAGGTGCCCAATTAAAGAGGGGAAAAATGAACAATGATTTAAAGCAAGCATGGCAGAAGAGCAAAGGCAAAGAACTATTGTGAAACTACTACAATTCTGAAAAAAATAAGCATATTTGTTAATGGCCCTATGCTTTCTTCAAGTAAACTTTGTATCATAATGATGGAATCCTAATAAAGCTGCCCCCAGGCCCAATATTCTAACTTCATTATAGGCTTGACCCTACTAAACAGCAGGCCCACTGTACCTATCTAACCCCCTACCCCCCCCCCCCCCGACAATATCCTTCATATATGCCTCACTGCTCACTGGAACAACAGGAGTGTGTGTCCCTGAACTCTTAGTTCCCACAGAAACAGTAGGTATGTCCATGTGAATGGGAACCTAGCTACTGCCTCTACTGGTCACTGCCCCCAGACCCATTCCTGTAGAAACAGGCGTGTTCTTGTATTCAGTCAAATTCACATCATCCATCTTGACCAGACAGGACCACAATAGCTAGCCAGTTGGAGGGCAAAATGACCAGAATGTTTAAGCATCGAACCATAGATGGGACCCCTCCTCCATTACCTAATCCCTTAACAAACTCCTCCTGCCTTTTTAATGTTAATGATATTCTTCTACTATGTAAATTTCTGTTATGTAATTGCATCTTTACCCTATAAAAATCTGTCTTGCTTTCTCTAAAGTTTCTGGTTCCTCTGGGAATTGAGCCTACTTCATGAGAGGCAGCAATTTCAGTGAATGCCTGTACTTGGATTAGAGGTGGTCTGACTCTGAATTCTTTGAGACAGTTCCACCAAAACACATCATAAAACCACAACAGTTTTAGGGTGGGCAGAGACCCCACCTCAACAGCTTTTTGGCATCCCTGGGTTTAGACCGCAACAATAATTTTCAAAAGCAACCAGAAACAACGAAATCCAACTTTATTGGAAAACTATAGAGAGGATTAAGGAAGGATAAGAATGTAACAAACATACTTTTCCCTCTCAGGTTTCAGATGGGAGCATAGCTGGTGTTCTCCTGTTTTCAAAGAATTAACCAAATCATTTCTTAGGTTTATAAATTGAGAATTGGGAAGGACTTTGGAGCCTTGTGCTCTAGCCACTTGATTTCTACAGATGAGGAAACAAAAAGTCAAAGTATTTGCTCAAGGTCAAATGACAAGGGCATAATTTGAATACAGATCCTTTTACTCCAAATTCTGGGCTCCTACTACTGGCCCATGCTGCCTCTCCTTCAAAGATCAATATTACCTCTGCTGAGCACATTGTTATTGATAAGTTAGAGTGAAGTTTTAGTTGGCATGCTGAGCAGATTTGCTGATGACATGATGCTGAAAGGGATAGCAAATATATTGGAATCAGAATCTAAAAAGATAGCAATAGGTTATGCTAAGATCATGCTATTAGTGAGATCAAAAAAAATTTGGGGAACAAAAATAGATTTTTAAAAATTATGTTAATTGGGGCAGCTAGGTGGCACAGTGAATAGAGCACAGACCCTAGCATCAGGAGGATCTGAGTTCAAATCCAGCCTAAGACACTAAATACTTACTAGACGTGTGACCTTGGGCAAGTCACTTAAACCCAATTGCCCTGCTTTCCCCCCTCCAAAAAGCTAAAAGAAAAATTATATTAGCTATTCGTTAGGCTACTTCTGAACTCAGACCCCAAGCAAATAAAGGGAGCAAAATTTTGCTGGGAATGTGGAATCACTAACTTACAAATTCCTTTGAAATAGTAGAAAAGAGGCACAGGGATCTCTACTTTCAGTAACTTTTCACATCCTGTTTTCCAGGTAGGTTGGCAGAGCACAATGAAAATGAGTCAGCTTTGCACAGCCTGCCTTGGGAAGTTATAAAAGTTGGCACAATGGTATTAAAGGATAGTCACTGGTGTTTGGGGATTGCATTAATGTATTGCACAAGAGTTGGTGCCTTGAATTAAGTAGGTTGTTTCTCTTAACCACCACACCCTCAGCGTCATCAAAAGCCTCTGTGTGGAAGTTTAAAAAAAGATTTAAATGGTGATTTTTTTTTTATCTAATGAGTCTTTTTTATTTTTAATATTTGACTAGTCTAAAAGTTTATGGGAGCTAAAATGGAGCTAAAATATATTTTAAAGTTTCCAAGGTTTTTCCTTGATAATATATTATATTTATTTAGTGGCTTATATCTTTTTTTTCAATGACACCACTACATTTGAGATTCAACTTGTATGGTATGCAGGGGATCATTATTCTATTTTCTTTCATTTTTGCAGATAGTTGTTTAAAACTTGAATGATGTCATTTGTTTTCAACATCACCAATATATAATATAGCCAAACATTCACCCCACCAGTTCTTAAATTCTCTCTTAGAACAGTCAAAAACAAGGTGTAACTGTACAGCAAGTGTTCATAACCTGGGGTCCACAGACGTGCTGAGGAATAGATCTCAAGGGGCCATGACTCACAGAGGAAAGCATTCTATCTTTATTTTCGCTAACATCTAAATGAAATTTATCATTTCCTTTGATTATGAATATAAGCAAAAGGCATTATTCTGAAAGTCAATAAACTTAAGTAGACTGCCCAAAAGGGTACACAATGTTGCATATTTTGTACACACACACACACACACACACACACACACACACACACATACACATACACACACACATAAACACACTGTTCTAGAGAGCAATTTATTGCTGTTCTTCAGTCATGTTGGACTCTTTGTGATCCCATTTGGGGTTTTCTTAGCAGTGACACTGGAGTAGTTTGCCATTTCCTTCTCCAGATCATTTTACAGATGAGGAAACTGAGGCAAAGAGGGTTTAAGTGATTTGTCCAGGGTCACACAAATAATAAGTGTTTGAAGCCAGATTTAAACTCAGGAACCTGAGCCTTCCTGATATCAGGCCTGGCACTCTATCTACTGCACCACCTAACTATTCTATTGTATAATAATACCCGAATGTCCATTCCTCTGTCTATTAGTCAGTCACTCATGTCCAGATATTATGTGCACTGCCCAATACAAGAGGATGCTCAGGGGAATTGCCAAGTTCTTTTTGGAAAAGAACTTTCTGCCTCTCTCTTCCCCTTGCTCTCTCCCTTTTGTGGGTGGAATTTAAGTGTGATGTTAAGGGATCTGTGGACGTGTCCAAGCAGAGTTTTGTCTACTACTCCCACAAACTCAGGAATAACTCTAGTACTTTCATCCTCTCTCTGCTGGACTTCATTTGAGGTAATTTACTAAGGCATGATTGTATACAGTTCTTTAATACTTTTAGAAATTAATTAAACACATGAACTGATGCAAAGTGAAGTAAACAGAGGCAAGAAAAAAAATCCACAAATTTCTCCAATCTTCTGTAGGCCTTTGCCCAAACCTGAACCACCTTAAACTGCCAGCTCCTCCTACCTTCTGTAAGTCAGTAACCCTCCTAGGACACATCTCTACCTGCTACTGGATTGGACCTCAAGGGAGCTAACTTAACAAAGAGCTTAATGAGTAAGCCCTCTCTGTGCAAGTTCTCTCTGTCTCTCTCTCTCTTTCTTTCTCTCTCTGTCTCTCTCTCTCCTCTCTCTGTCTCTCTGTCTCTCTCTCCTTCTCTTTCTCTCTCTTCCTCTCCTCTCTCTCTCTCTCTCTATCTCTCTCTCTCTCTCCTTCTCTCTCTCCCAACACCCTTGCAGGCATTCATGCACGCACACACTTTTTTGTTTTTCAATGGGAAAGAGGGAGTAGTATAGGATGAACAGGCATAGGTTATGATTACAGAATCTTTTCCCCTAAATACATCCTTCTTCCTAATTTCCTTATTTTTCCTGAAGGCACCACCATCCAGCTAGTCACCCAGGTTCACGACCTTGGCATTGTATCTGACTCTTTGCTGTTTCTTCCCCTACATAGGCAGTCAGTTGCCAGATCTTGTCACTTCTACATATACATCACCAAAATCCACATCCTTTTCTCAACTCACATAACCACCATTCCTTTCAAGTTCCTTCTCGCCTCTCCCCTGAACTATTGCTACAGTCTCCCTGCCTCAAGTCTCTTCCCCCTCCAGTATGTCCTATGTGCAGTTGCCAAAGTGATTTCTTAAAGTTAAGGTTTGGCTGTGGCAGTCTCCTATTCAATAAACTCCAATGGCCCCCTCTTGAGTCTGGTAGTAAATATTATTTGATCCTTTTCTAATTTTTTTTGTGCAAATCTTATATTGTTCATAATTATTAGTGTAAGATTGCATACAAATAATTTATAATAAGTAAATATACACACATTAGGGGCAAATGCTCCAAAAAATTTACTGATGAGGTGAGTGATCAAAAAAATTTAGAAACCACTGTTTGATACTAGTATATACAGTTCTACAGCTTTTTTTTCAAAAAGAGATAGAGACAAAGGCAGAGAGACAGAGAAACAGAAACAGAAAGATAAAAAGAGTATATTTAGATAGATACTAGAAATGGAGACTGAGTTGTACTCAGAATTAAACAGGAGAAAATGATATAGTAATGCCCTTTAGAAAACTACTAAGATCTTTTTTATAATTCTGAATTCCTCCCTGAAATAAAGGCCCATGTTTTCTGTCAATATTCTACCAATGATATTATATGGTTACAAGTTATAAAATGCTGTAGTCCCTAGAAAAGTGAAAATTAGTATTGATCATGGAATAATAGAGAGAGTTATGGTAGGTGCAAGTAAGCTACAACATATAATAAATGAGAAATCACCCCAAAAGACAAAATTAAAGATTGTCAACAGAAAAATATATAACTGGAAAAAAAAAGTGGACTGGTTAGGTGGCCAAAATGAGGGAAAATGGATTGATAGTTTGTGTGACCCATTGGAATCATTATAATGCCAAGACAAATCTAGAAAATTACATTGGGTGGGACCCCTAAAGCAATTTTATGGGAGATTATGGTGAGAATTACACTGGCTGGGCAGACTTAGATCAGCCAAAATCTGCATCACTAAAGGAAGTATACATATTGATAAGCTCATAAATCCATTTGAACATTGAGTACCATGTGTTTTATATAATTGCTCTCATCACAAACATCCTATGACAAAGATCATAAAATTATTATTATCCCCACTTTTCAGAAAAGCACACTGTGATTCAAAGGTGACATGATTTGTCCAGTGTCCTGTTGCTTGTAAATGGCAGCATCTGGAATGGAATCCATTTTTGATGTCAAGTTCTGTACTGTTTCCATTACTCTACACTGCTTTTTTTATTCTTTTCTCTGGAGTCAAGATGATCTTCTGATAAGATCAAATATGCGGGGTGAGGTATATTTAAGAAAGAAGTTTCTGTGTTCAATTAGCATGTAGTCTAGGCTACTGTTATATTGTGAACTCCTGTACATTGTGAACATACAGAAGCTCCCAATGATACAATGGGAAGAACACTGGTCTGGAGTCAAGAGAACTGTGTTCTTGCTTTGACTCTGCCACAAGAAAGTGAGCTGACTTCTTGAACTCTTCAATAAGTCTCTGAAACCTCAGTTTCCACATCTCTAGAATGAGGGTGTTGTGAACTACATTATTTAGTTGGGAAAATGATGACCTTATCAAAATCTGGAAATCATTAATCAGCCAGCTATATTAAGAACAGTATTCACCTGTTGTAGTAATCATTGACTAGTTTAAAGATTGCAGAGCTAAAAATAACCAGGTCTATTGTACTTTTCTACACTGTACTATAAAATGCTTAAATAATTCTTCAGTGGATTCCATCAGTGATGGCAATACAAAGTAAGATTATACTGATAGCTACAAATAAGAGTCTCACACTTGTCAATGTCAAGCCTAAATTCTTTAATAACTATTAACATTAAGGTTATTAGAAGTATGGACCCACCACTTTTTATGAGGAAACTAGGGACAAACTCACTTTATCTTTTTGTCCAGAATCAATTCCAGAGTGCTAGCTAGGGAATAAGCCCTAGAAGCCAGCTGTTAATTTTTTTTTTTAAGTTGGGGCATACATACATATGCACATATATACACACATATGTACACACCTATACATAAATGTTGTTGTTGTTCATCCTTTGTTTTCAAAGAGGACCAATGACATCACAGGGTAATATCTTGACCTACATGTAAATTGGATTTAAGTGAGGCAGAGTTGCAAAAACTCATCGGCCTCACTCTCTCTTCCAGAGTCCTTGAAGTCCAATGGCAGGACAAAAGTCAAGATGACTGGCAATAGCCCAAGATGCAGTGGATGATATTTTTTTGCTTTTTGCTTTTTTTTGGAGGGGGAAGGTAGGGCAATTGGGGTTAAGTGACTTGCCCAAGGTCACAGGCTAGTTTTGTGTTAAGTATCTGAGGCTGGATTTGAACTCAGGTCCTCCTGACTTTAGGGCCGGTGTTCTATTCACTGCACTACCTAGCCACACAAAAAGTGCATGATCTTGACATCTTCAATGCCTGACCAAGCTCTAAACACTCCACAATACCTGCTTTAGCCTAGCCTTTGAAACAAATTGTTCCTATCCACCCATTCCACAAGGGAAAGTCTTCACATGCTTGGCATCTTCTCAACTCACTGACAGGTGTGAGGCCTCTTAGTTACCCTGAACCTGGTTTAGCCCAACTACCTGGAGTATGGCCACTGGGTATGCTACAGCTTCTTGGAGCTACCAGTGAGAGTTGGGTGAAGGTGGACACCAAAGATAAAAAGCAGTCCTGAAAAAGTTTCAGTAAGCCCTTACATCAGAAGTGCTAGTCCCCACTAAAGACCCCATAGACACATATATATGTATGTGTATATTATATATATACACATATATATAATATACACATACATATATATATATATATATATATATATATATATATATATATATATATAAACATATGTTCAGGGAGGACTCTGCAAGAGAGAATGAGGTTGACAACTTTGTACAACTCTGTCTCACTTAAGTCCAATTCATGAGCAAGTCAAGACATCACCCTGTGATGTCGTTGGTCCTCTTGGAAAAAGGACGAACAACAACAATCTTCACAAATACAATAATAAATACTGGCTACAATGATGATGGCCAATGGCAAATATGGAACCTATAGATTTGTGAAAGAATGAATGTCATATGATTTTTACTGCTGGGACCATTTGAAAAACAGGCTATTCGAAGTGAACAAATGTAATAAATAATTCAATTGTTTTAAGGTATGAAATGCTTTCCTACTAGATACAATGCCCATAAAGTACTTGGGGGGTGCTGGGTACAGAGATTAAAAAAAGTGATTCAGTGCTATCCTTAAGGAGCTTACATTCTACCTGACATTGAAAGATTGAGGTTATGATATAATCTGTACACAGATAACTATAATTATGCCATTTCAAGATAGGGTGGGATGGAGACAAAGGAAAGATCCAAGCAAAGCACTCTAGGAAAAATTGAAAAGAAATTGAACACTTTCAGCATGGAGGAAGGAGAAGAATTCCTGGAAGAGCTGAATTTCCATGGCACCTGTGCTGAACTTTAACAAAAAAAGAGAAAGATTTGGAATGTGAAATAAGGGAGAAATGCATTATGGGCACAGGCAACATCCTGCATAAGGGAAGAAGTAGCAGGTTGAGCTTCAGAGAGTCCAAATTGGGTGCAAAATAGAGTGTACAAAGGAAAGTGACCTGAAGTAGGAATGGGACTATAGTTTGGAGCCAGGTTATAGAACACTCTAAATGTCAGACTGAGAAGTTTGCATTTTAGCTCAGAGGCTACTAAAGGTCTTTGAGTAGGGAAATATGTTCAGATGTGAACCTTAGGAATATATTTTGGGCAGCTAAATGGAAAATGGGATAGTGAGAGTAGAGCTCTCTAGAAAGGAGACCTATTAGGAGGATATTAGAAATACCCTAGGCAAGAACCTGAACTACAGAGGTGGTGGTTTTAACATAGAGAAGGGGACAGAATTGAGAAATGTAGAAATAACTAATGATTTAAGACTGTATGGAGGGGGGCAAAAGAAAGGGAAGAGTTGAGGAGGCCTCAGAAGTTTTAAACCTGGTTGAATATTAGAATTTTGGTGAAGTCATTAGGTCACTAAATGCTTATTAAGTACCTAGTGAGTGCAAGGCACTGCGTTAAGGGCAAAGGAACCAAAAAAAAAGTCCCTTATCTCAAAGAGCTCATAGCCTAATGTGGGAAACAGCATGAGAACAACTACATACAAATGAACTATATCTAGGCTAAATTGGAAATAATCAGCAGGGTGAAGGCGGTAGGATTTTTTTAATATTAAATTTATTTATTAATTAGCTTTCAACATTCACTTCCATAAGATTTTGAGTTCCAAATTTTCTCTCCATCTCTCCCCTCCCATGCCCCAAGATGACATATATAATTTGTAGACTCTACATATACATTCATATTAAACCTATTTTCGCATTTGTCGTGTTTTAAAGAAGAATTAGAACTGATGGAAGAAACCACAAGAAAGAAGAAACAAAAAAGAGAGAGTAAATAATATGCTTCAATCTACATTCAGACTCTGTAGTTCTTTTTCTGGATGTGGACAGCATTTTCCATCATGAGTCTTTAGGAGTTATCTTAGATCCCTGTATTGCTAAAAAGAGGTAAGTCTATCAAAGTTAGTCATTGTATAATGTGGTTGTTACTGTGAACAATGTTCTCCTGGTTCTGCTCACTTCACTCAGCATCAGTTTATATAAATCTTTCGAGGTTTTTCTGAAATCAGCCTGCTCATCCTTTCTTATAACACAATAGTATTCCATTACATTCATATACCACAACTTATTCAGCCATTCCCCAATTGATGGACATCCCCTCAGTTTCCAATTCTTGGCCACCATAAAAAGAGCTGCTATAAATCTTTTTGTACATGTGACTCCTCCCATTTATATCATCTCTTTGGGATACAGACCTAGAAGTGGTATTATTGGGTCAAAGGGTATGCATATTTAAAACCCTTTGGACATATTTCTAAATTGCTCTCCAGAATGATTGGATCAGATTACAACTCCACCAACAATGCATTAGTGTTTCAATTTTCCCACATTTTCTCCAGCATTTATCATTTTCCTGTTTTGTCATGTTAGCTAATCTGATAGGTGTGATGTGTTACCTCAGAGTTGTTTTGATTTGCATTTTTCTAATTAATGTTTTGGAGCATTTTTTCATATGACTATAGATAGCTTTAATTTTTGAAGGCACTAGGATTAAGGGAGATTGATAGAGACTTCCTGTAGAAATAAAGAAGTTTGGAGGAAAAAGGACTCAGTAAGACAGAAAGATGATGAATTTTGATCACAAAAATTGTATCTGGAGAACAATAAACACTTGAAGAGAAAAAGAAATTAAGTCATATGAGAATCATAACATGAGAGATCTAGAACTGGAAGGGATCTTAGACATCACCTAATCCAAACCCTTATTTTATTTGTTTATTTATTTGTTTTGCTTTTTTTGGAGGGAGGGCAATTAGGGTTAAGTGACTTGCCCAAGGTCACACAGCTAGTAAGTGTTAAGTGTCTGAGGCAAACCCTCATTTAAAAGATGAGGAAACTGAGGACTCAGGGAGGTTAAATGATTACCCAACATCCCTCTGGTATGGTAGGATCAGATGCTCTTTGAATTTGGGTCCTTTGTTTGCAGAACAAGTGTTCTTCCACTGTGTCATGCTGGTTTACAAATATCCAGGTATTTAAATATGCAAATATTCTGCATTCTGTAGATAAAGGCAGAGAGTTAAAGTGAATTTACTGAAAATCTTTATACTAATATAACTCTACCACTGTGGGCTCTGAGTCATACTCTCTGTTTCATTCTTTAAATGAATTTCTAAGTTATTTTTTTTTACAATGTTAGTTATTACAAGCAAAATATAAATTTGGATTAACAAGAAAAATATTATTTAAATGTTTGGAGGCTATTCTTGCATAATCAATTATGTCTCCTTTTCCTCATAGTAGAAGAATTCATATTTGGAATCAAGGTCATAGGGCAATATTAGTGGCCTGGCCTCCCAAAACAGAACTAATTATCCTTCCCTCTAAGCCCTCCCTACCTCTAAACTTCCATTTTTCTTATGAGAAAATCATCACTTTTCTGGTACCGTCATCAAATCTCGTTAATTCTACCTCTCTAACATCTCTGGAATGTGTCCTCTTTGCCCCAGTCAAATGGCCACCATCTATTTTCTTTCCTCATAGTCTCTCACTTGGAACATTGCAACCTTCCTGGGCATCTAGGTGACCCACAGGATAGAGTGCCTGGCCTGAAATCATTACTAGAAGAACTACTTTTGTGACTTCATTTATGACCAAGCCATTCCACTTCACTTTTTTGTGCCTCAGTTCCATTTGTAAAATTAAGGGGTAGACTAGATGTCTTCAAAGATTCCTCCCAGCTCTAAATCTATGAAAGTGGAGAGAGAAGACAGTACAAAGAACAAAACCAAGCAATGATATCATAGAATGTCAAAGCTAGAAGACACTGTAAAGAACATCTAATCCAACCCCTTCAGTAGACCTCCAAAGGCAGTCCATTCTATTTTGGTACTGCTCTAATTATTAGGATTTTTTTTCCCTAACATCTAAGTTTGCTTGATTTGCGAATTCTATTCATTGCTTCTATTTCTTCCCTCAGGGCCAAACAGAACAAATCTAATCTCCCTTCCATCTGATAGCCTCTCAGATGCTTGAAGACAACTATCATGTCTTCCTGGGCCTTCTCTTTTCCAGACTAAATATCCTCAGTTCCTTCAACCTATGTTTTAGTCACATGAACTTGAGGCCCTTCCCTATTTGTGTTATTCTCTTCTGGATACTCCTTAGTTTATCAACGTGCTTGCTAAAATATGTTCAAAAAGCTGAACACAATTCTGCATTGTATTAAATTATTTTTTCATATTACATATTTCTGATATAAAATAGTTTCTAAGAAATTTATTCAGAATACATCATATCCAAAATGGAGCAAATTTAGAGAGTATAATTTTTATGGTTATTCTATCAAATTTTTTCTGGGTTAAAGGATTTGGAGCATTTGGCATCATTTCCCAAAATCATATTTCAAATATTTCCTGAAATTAAAAGGAAGCACATAAAAAGTACAGAAATCAAATATACACTCATTTCCTTCTCTGAAATGCTCAGTGTTCAATTCATTAGTCATATCACAGATGTAAAATATTAAATTAAATAAAAAAATTTAACTCACATGACAGGATTCTACACTCAATCACTTTATCCTTTCCTGTTTTTTTAACTAAGTTGTGTACTTTAAAGTTCAACATTACTTCGCAATACCACTTCCTAAATGAAGTTAGGTAATGGTTCTTATTATTCTCTTTCCTGAGGAGAGCATAGAAAAATGAACGTTAAAATGCTATAAATGGCTGTTTGCAAATTCCCACATTAATCAAGAGATGGAAATTCAGAATCTTTCTTCAATCTCTTAACCCTTACTCAAGGCAAAATGCTTAGAATAAGCAACATTTGTCCATACTTCCAGCAAGTGACAGAGCCCAGCAAGTGACAGATTTAGATTCTAGTATTTCTTCCAACAAGCCACACTGACATTTCAACATTTTACAACTTCCTGTGAGCCTAGGTATTTAGTACTAACATGTTGCCTCTCAGCTACCCCATACCCAATGCTCTTACCCATAGTGCCCCTTTCTTATAAAAATTTACCTGTTCTGTCTACTTCTTTTGGAGCCTTTCTAGGTCACTAGAAATTTGGGAAACTAATTCTCAAGTTGCTAGTATCTGTTAAAACCTTGATACTCTTCACCAGATAAAGTGTATTTTTTTTAGTAGTACCTCATTTTTCAAGCATGGTGTAGTGGAAAGAGCTCTGGCCTCCAAATGTGGGAGATTTGAGTTCAAGTTCCACCTCTGATACAGAATAAGATATAATCTTGAACAAGTCATTTAATTTCTTCCAGTTCTAAACAACTCTTTAAGGCCCCACATTGCAGAAAAAGCATAGAACTGAATAAATAAAAGGAGTTTCTTTTCCTTCAAATTCCCTAGTTAATAAAACCATAGGTGAAGTCTCTCTCTCTCTTTCTCTCTCTCTGTCTCTGTCTCTCTCTGTGTGTCTCTCTGTCTCTCTCTCTCCATATGTGTGTGTACATATATACATAGATTGATTTCATGCTACAAGAAACTTACTTGAAGGGACTGGTAATGGTTAACCTGGAAAAGAGATTTATGTAGGACATTATTGCATTTGGAAGGCTATGACATGAAAAAATTTGAGTTTCTACTGCTTGTCCCAAAAGGGATGAAATGGGTGGAAGTCCCAAAGATACCAATTTAATATTGACTTAAGGAAAATATTTCTAAAAATTATAACAGCAAAAAAGTAGAATGGATTGTCTTGGTCGTGGGTTCTCCATCACTGGAGATCTTCAAGAAAAGTCTGAATGACCATTTGTTGAGTTTGATAAAAAGAGGATTCTTTCCTAAGTACCTGGGTGGACTAGATGACCTCTAAGATTCCTTCTAACTCTAAAGTTATGATATTGTGAGATAAAAGTGGCAGAATAAAGAAGGTTTAATTAAAATATACCATACAAGGTGATGTCTCTTAGCTTCACACAAATGCCTTTAGGATTCACCAGAGCCAGAGAGAAAGAGTTCAGCTGCATACAAAGTCATAATTTATAAAGTCAGCTAGAGAAGAGTAGCAATGAACTAGCCTAAAAAAATTTTTTTAAGAAAGAGGAAATTGAAGATTGCTATGTCCCTATCTTGTGCACTAGAAATGAATGCACCAAGATCTAAGGGTTTCATCTCCTCATGAACAGTTTTGTGAAAACTTGTATCCCACACCATAGATATCCCATGCACTGAGCTATTGTGAAATTTGTCCTGTAAGTGAAATTAATGTAATCCTGAAACTAAACTCCTCACTCAATAAAACCTGTTGAAATACTGGGGGCTCCCTGATGCTCTTTTTCATCAAAGAACCATGTTCCTCAATTTCTTCACTAGATCACATTAGTCCATAAGCTAACATTCTCTATACTGTGGACACCAGCTCCATGGAAAATGAGTTATAATGGAACCTCATTAGTTCATGGTATTTTTAAACTGGAAAGGACGTTAGAGACTATATATTCCAATGTCTTTGTTTTGCAGATTAAGAAACGAAAGCCTGAGAAAGTTAAAGGGCTTAAGTTCACCATAGAGTGTCAGATCTGGGTGTAGAAGTCAGTTCTCCAAAAATGATATTAAATCACCCAACAAAAGAACTTAAAAATACTTCATTATTAAGAAAGATGTTTAAGGAAAAAAATACATAGGTATTAAATCTCACTATTGATTTGCTTATCCACAAATGTGATGTAGAAGGCAATATTCAGCTGTATAAGTCAACATACTGAGCCATCCCTTACCTATGCATTCTTGCTAGCTTTAGCTGGGTAAAGGATATGGTACAGGATGATCCTTCTAATCCACATTTCTCTAAGAAACTGCATGCTGATATAGAAGTCCAGTTAAGCAGGATCTAGTACTACTGCTATAGCTGCTGCCTGAGTTGTGCCAGAGTCCTGAAGATGAGACACACCCATGGTACCAGACAACATGGCAAAGACACTGTGACCATGTAGTAGAGGCAAGAAAAGTCAGTGAGAAAAGAGTAGTGGCTCTGGATTAGGAGCACCTATATTCAAATTCTGCCTCTGATACTTACTAGCTAAATGACCTAGGGTATGTCACATAACCTCCTTTTAACCCAGTTTCATCATCTATAAAAGGAGGAGGTTGCACCAGATAGCCTTTGTAGCCCCTTCCAGCTCTAGATCTTTGATCATATGAAAATGGGAATCTTGTGTGATTGACCACAGACATCATCATAGTCGTCGTCAACATCATCATCATCATCATCATCATCATCATCATCATCATCATCATCATCACAGCTGAGATTTCTAAAGTGCTCTAAGGTAAAGAACATATTTGGCATATATTTTATTACTTGACATTCATATAACCCTATGAGATAAGTATGGCAGAATCATTGTCTCATTTTATAGACTAGGAATCTAAGATCAGAGAGATTAAATGACTTGCCCATACTCTTATAGTAGATATCCAAGGCGAGATTCAGTTTCATGTCTCTCCTAATTCCAAGTCCTATACTCTTTCCACTCTATGGCACTGTATTATTAATGATACTTACAGCTGGTGTGGAGGTATGTGACCAATAACCCAGCACACAGAAGGGCTTCTAGCACAGGTTCTTTGATCTGCTTTTCTAACAGAAAGATAGCTTCAAAGGGGTCAGCAATCTTTCTTTAATTAAACAAAACAGACAGATAAGTAAAAAGAAGTGAGTATCCAAGAAAAAGTACAATAGACAGGGCTCCAATTATCTAAAGAACTGTCTACATAATCACCAGACTAGGAAGCCCTGACATCTGGGTTCACAAATGGGGGTGGGAGGCAGGGCTTAACAATGGCTACCCAGAGTCTCATCTGACCAAATCACAAAGAAACATTCTTCCCACGAGTGAGCCCTAAAGCAAAATACCAACCTCCCAGAATATATATAGTTTTGACTAGTAGACTCAGAGCCAGAACGCATCACAACCCATGTGACTCAGTGCCTAATTGGTTCAGTACCAAAAGGTGTGAAAGCCTTCCTGCAAGCAAGTTTCCCCTTAAGTAAGCTTCCCCTAAGCAAGCTCCTCCCCCAAGGCAATATAAACCTCCCTGAATAATAGACTCCCTGAGTCTACATGACTCAGGATGTGTCACAGCTGTGAACTGGGATGGAGCTCAATTAGCAAGACATCTGTGGTTGAAATACCTGTGTACCTTTAGAACTGGAAACACAGCACCTTTTCCAAGGAAAAAAAGGGAACACATGTGGTCACATTAGCCTATTGATGAACAGGGGAGATCTTATATTCCATTAACCCTACAGGCACTGCCCTTAAAAATCTGAAAAATAAAAATCTGAATCCCACATGTAACCAAATCTCAATCTATGACTCACAATGAAACACCTTTACCATGATGAACTGCCTCAATTTGTTTATGGTAAAATAATGATGTTAACAGTATTTTAATAGTGCATTGGATCTGTTTTCTCATCAATGGCATATTTCCTCCAGTGACAAAAACTGCAATACATCCCTGCTACCCATCCTATGGGGCTCTTGCTATGTTCTTCCAATAGATCTGTCAGAGGGAGTCCATGTTTCCTTGCTATTGGATACAAGAGAAACCTGTGGGTTATCTACCAGCTATCCCCTGACTCTCTTTTTCCAGAAAAACAAAGATGGTGGTAACAATAGAAAAAAAGTATCAGAAACAATGCAAATAATTTCTAATGATCATGATGATGATAACAACCAATGTTTCTGTAGCATTTTAAGGATTAACAATAACAGCTAGCATCCTCATTCAAACTCCCATTTTACAGTTGAGGAAACCAAGGTAAATAGAAGTTAAAGTGAGTCACCCAAGATCACACAACTAGTAAGTATGTGAGACATCTGAATCCTGGTCTTTCTGATTTCAGGTTCTGTGCTCTAGCCACTCTATCGCCTAGATTACAAAGTGCTTTATATACACCTCATTTATTCCTCACCACAGCCTTGTCCAAGTACTCTTACTAGGGTAGGGGAATGTGTGATTTATTCCAGGGCACTATAATTTAGAAGGCTCCATCACCATCATTCCAGGGTGTACTTTCACCACTCCTCCTCCAGCAGTTACAACATATATGAGATTCTGTCCTCCTTTCTCCCCTAAACTATCCATCATTGCTCTAGGCTCAAAAATTCTTAGTTATAACTGTGTTGGTGAACTAGGTATTCATATATTATCTACATTTCACAAATGAAGACACTAAAGTCCGTAGAATTGAAATTACTAAATTGCTTTTTCATGATCACAAAGATAGTATCAGTGACAGGATCTGAACCTTTCTATCTCTTAACTTCAAGTCCAACACTTTTTCCATGGGGGAAAAAATGAAGGGAACTAATCTTTGTTATACATCCTTGATATCACAAAGAGGAGCAAGGTAAACAAACTAAATTATTTTATTTTATGAATTCCTTCTTTTCTAGCCTCTTCCAGTCAGGAGATTAACATACTTATCTTCTAAGGAAAACTTGCATTATAATATCACAGCATCAGGGCGGCTAGGTGGCGCAGTGAGTAAGAGCGCTGGCCTCAGAGTCGGGATGACCCGAGATCAAATCCGGCCTCAGAAAATGAGCACCCACACATAAATAATGACTAGCCGTGTAACCTTGAGCAAGTTACTTAACCCCAATTGCTTTAAAAATAATAATAATAATAATAATAATAATAATAATAATAATATCACAGCATGTTAGATCTAGAAGGCACCTTAGAAGTTATCTGGTCTAACTCCTTCATTTGGCCAATGAAGAAACTAAGGCCCAGAGAGGTGAAGTAATTTGCCCAGAACTGCTCAGATAAAACAGAGCTGGTTCTTGAACTCCTGATCTTCTACTTTTCCCAATGCCATCTCCTACACTTACCACAATTTCTTCTCCAAACATGATTCAACTCAAGCAGCAACACTTTAATCCTACCATAATGTAAAATGGTCTACATTTAACTTGACTAATCCTTTAAAACTGCTTTCTGATTAATAATTTAATTTTCCCTGAGAGCTATATAAAGAAAAGTCTAGCTATTTTTGGACTTTTTCAGAAAAGCTTTCTTTTTGTTTGGAAAAGACGACTGCCAAGGTTCCAAACTGTCAGCAAAATTTTGCAATAGACTGCACTTATCAATTCAGTCATCTAATTTCTAAAGGCCCTTCTTAAATAACAAATAAGAACTGCATTACAAATGAGTTTCAGAAATGAAAGTACAATTGGCCCCTTATTTGGCCTTGTCATAACAAAATTTCTTTTAAGAAGAATTTATTTTAGATTTTGAAGGAATTCTAATAAGCACTAAAAGTCAGGTTCTATAGCCCAACCTCTTTGGGTAAAAACGACAAACAAATTGACTATTGCAACATTTCTACCCCCAATGTTACCAAAGACAAAGAATAACAGAACGGATGTCCTGTCCCCAATAAAAAGAGGAACTTAAGGGTGGAAGAGTTTTCTTTCTTTTCAGACTAGAATGTTATAGAAGTCCCTAAAATCAACTAATCAATTGACAAGTATTTACCAAGCATTTACTATGTGCCAAGCACTATTTCTTAGCACTTGAGATGTTAAGTATAAGAATGAAATAATTCCTACTTGCAAATTAAAAAAAAAATCTAAAAGTTCAGATATAGTCAAATCGTGGGAACATTCTATTTGTTAACATATTTAGTGAATTCAGTTAGATACATGAATGAAAAAACTATTAGAAAAGAAATACAAATGGGTTCTAGGGTTGCAGAGCAGATTAGCTATGTTCCTGTGTCACCAAGCATCTCAGGAAAATTTTCAAGGAAGTCACTGGCTATTTTTCCAAAACAGCATCTGCTCCCCATAATCCCAACAAAACATTGCAAAAAGTACAAGTCACTCTGTGGATGATCAGGAAAAGTTGATTCCATGGGGCAACCTTGGGCAAGTTGCTTAACCCGGACTGCCCTCCAAAAGGCAAGAAAAAAAAGAAAGAAAAATTGATTCAAATCATGGGCCCATATGTAGATTAAGTGGGAGTTGCTCGATTAATTGATGATCAATCTATCCTTTTTACTTTCAAACTGTTGTAGAACACATTAATTTTACACTTATTTCTCAATTATCATATCTTAGGTTATGTTGTTATTTATCCTTTTGTATGCATGTCTTATCTCCCAGACTAAACTAAAAGTTCAGCGAGGTTAGAGACTAGATCTTAAATGTCTTTGCATCCTCCATGCTTAATAATATGTCTTGTACTTCAAGTCATTCCCCAATTGATAAATGGTCAAAGAATATGAACAGGCAGTTTTCAGAGAAAGAAATTAAAGATATCTATAAGCATAGGAAGAAATGTTCTAAATCACTATTGATTAGAGAAATGCAAATCAAAACAACTCTGAGGTACCACATCTCTCCAATCAGATTGGCTAAGATGACAAAACAGGAAAATAACAAATGCTGGAGAGAATGTGGGCAAATTGGAACACTAATGCATTGCTGGTGGGATTGTGAACTTATCCAACCATTCCGGAGAGCAATTTGGAATTATGCCCAAAGGGCTATAAATAATTTCATACCCTTTGACCCAGCAATACCACTTCTAGGGTTATATCCCAAAGAGATCATAGAAGTGGGAGGAAGACCCATATGTACAAAAATATTTATAGCAGATCTTCTCGTGGTTGCAAAGAATTGGAAATTAAAGGGGTGTCCATCAATTGGGGAATGGCTAAACAAGTTGTGGTATATGCATGTAATAGAATACTATTGTGTTATAAGAAACGAGGAGGAGACAGTCTTCATATTTACCTGGAGAGGCTTATACAAACTGATGCTGAGTGAGAAGAGTAGAACCAGGAGAAATTGGTATACAATCACAGACACAACATATGTGTGATGACCAGCTATGACAGACTGGACTCTTCTCAGCAATGCAGTGATATAAGTCAATCCCAAAAGACTCATGGAGGAGAGAGATGTCTACATCCAGAGAAATAACTAGAAAGAACTAAGCTTGAATCCTGATGGAAGAAAACGAATTGATCTTTTTCTTTTCATTGTTTGGTTTTATTTCCTCTTTACCATTTTTCATCCCATCTACTACAATAAGCCTTTTTAACTTGACTAATGTCTATTGTGAAAGTATTTGCAGATCCTCTACTGTCTATATGCTGTCGTGGGGGTTGGGGGAGGGAGGGAAGGGAAATTTGAAACTCAAGGAACTATGGAATTGAATCTTATAAACTAAAAATAAACAAATAAAAAAAGGAAAAAAATATTTCTTGTACTTAAAGCCTAAGTTGGTCAAAGTTGATGGATCTATATAACTTCATTCCATTTTTTTGTAAATATTCTTATTTTTAAACTTACATACAAAATAAGAAAAGAAAAAAATTTTCCATGTAAACAGCAGACCATAAGAGAGGATTCAAGAAAAACCTATATAGGGGCAGCTAGGTGGCACAGTGAGTAGAGCATAGGCCCTGGAGTCAGAAGGACCTGAGTTCAGATCCGGCCTCAGACACTTAATGCACACACAAACAAAAAAACCTAACTGTGTGACCTTGGACAAATTACTTAACCCCATTGCCCTCCAAAAAGCAAACAAACAAACAAACAAAAAACCTATATAATAAATAATACAAGCTATTTTCAAAGCTGCCCAGATTTTCTTTGCTTCCTTATTGGTTTTCCTTTGTTCTCTGTTGTGTATGTTGTATACTATATATATATACACACACAAGAACATATATATGTATACATATGTTTATATACATACAAACACATATACATAACCTCATACACATATATGCAAGACCATATACATGTATTATATATACCTATGCTTATTTCTTCCTATATTCTGTTTCTCTGAAGTTGGATAGCATCTTCCCTCATAATTCCAAGTCTTTCCATGATTTTCCAAAACAACTAGCTCATTGTTTCCTACACCACAAGCACTATTTCAACCCAATCACATCCTATCTAAGAGATTGTCTATGAAAGGCTTTTCCCTCAATTTTCTGCATTCCTTCTGTTCTTGGCTACATAGGTTTTCTTTATACAAGAAATTTTTAATTTAAAATAATCCTTTTTATATTTCAACAATGCTCTCACCTTATAATATAGTTTAAGGTCTGATGCTATTGAATCTACTTCTTTTACATATTTTTTCCCCTGGTTTCTTTGAAGTTCCTGACTTTTTGTTCTTCCAAAAGAACTTTGTTATTATTTTTCTAACTCAATAAAATAATTTTTTAGTAATTTAATTGAGATGACATGAATAGAGTAATTAGGTAAAATTCTCATTTTAAAAATTACCTACCCATGGACTATAAACATTACTTCAATTATTTAGATCTGAGTTTATTTGTATAAAAAGTGTTTATGTTCATATAGTTCCTGTGTCTCTTTTAACAGGTATACACACAGGTATTTTACACTGTCTAGGTATTTTAAATGGTCTAAAACAATATTTAATAATAGTGCTGATACATAATACAGTTTCTCTATTTTTTTTTACTTTTGATTAAATGTATTTTGACTTTAACTTTGTCTGAGATCATTATTATTTCTGCTTTTTTTACATACTGAATTCTACTCCTGCCCTTTATTTTATCTTTGTGTGTATCTCTCATTTTTATAATGTGTCCTGAAAACAACATATTGTTGGATTCAAAATTTTAATCTGCTATCATTTCTGTTTTATGGGTAAATTTCTCCCATTCACATTCGAAACTATATTTATTTATTGTGTATTTTCCTTCTTCCTATTTTTCTTTACTATCCTCATCCTATTTCCTCTATCCCTCCTCACTCATCTGCTTTGTTTCTATCCACTATCTTGTCTTCCTATTCCTTAACCTCCCCACTCTTCTAAACATCCCTACTTTATCCTTTCCCCCTGACCGTATCCTCTTGCCTTCTTATTTCTTTCTGAATTTAGAAGACTTTTACACCCTTCTAGATATAGATATTGTTCCCTCTTTCCCTCTTTAACCCATTCCCAGTGAGAGTAAGGTTCCAGTACTACTTGACCGCCCCCTTACTGGCTTCTTCTGTATCAATTTTTCCTTTTATGCCTCATTTGTATGAGATAATTTCTCCTTTTTATCTCTCCCTACATAGTTTTATTTTTTAGAATAACTCCGTCATACTCAGTTCAGTCTCTGCCTTTCTTTCTACCCAAATAATTATGACAATCATAAGAGTACAGCTAAGATTTTCGCATATATGAAGTAAACAATTCGACTTTATTGAGTCCCTTATAATTGGTCTTTAATGTTTACCTTATGTTTCTCCTGGATGTCATATGTTGAATTTTCCCTTAAGTTCTGGGGATTTTGTCACAAAACCAAAACAAAACAAAAAAACCTGAACATATGACATCCAGGAGTTGGCCTGGAGGTGTTAGCACTTCGCTCACGCCAAATCTTGACCTCTGGAGGCTGGATCTTTCCTGGGTCTTCTCAAATTGTCTTAGGAGGAAAGCTGCTTTACCCCATGTTTATTTCTGCTACCCTAAGGCAATGTTCTGTCTTTTTTTGTGGAGGAAATTTGAAGAACTAAAAGTTTTCCTGACCTGTTCTACCATCTTTCCAGAATCCTCTCTCTCCTCTTCCATGTTTGAATGTTTCTTCTGTCCACATTGTCTCAGTTTGATGGAAAAGATGAACTGATTCAGGGAACTATGCAATGTTCTAGGTCAGAGGTACAAAATATATACTTATCTATTTTTAAAAATGTATTTTTAAAAGTTTTACTGGTGACTTTTATGAGCAAAAAAATCCCATTATATTAAATTATGCCTATTTCTCACATATAGTCCCCACCTCATTGCCAAAAAAAGGGAAGTACATTTTCTCGTTTCTAGAAATGTTGGGCCATCATAATAACATAATGTTCAGTTCTGTTTGTCACTCTTTCTGTTTACATTGATGATAGTAATTGTGTACTTCTAACTTTCTAGATTTCAACACTATGCCTACATGTGGGTACCTTTTCTCCTTGCCCATCCACTTTTTAGTTCCTTGCTGTAGATTATCTTCTCCCATTATAATGTCAGCTACTTGAGGATAAGGACTGTCTTTCTTTTTTTTTTCTTTTTGGTTTGCAGATACTTGTATTCTGAGTGCTTAGGACAATGCCTACCATATATTTAGGACTGAAATTCTTATTGACTTGTTGCCATGCCTGATGTGTGTGTGTGCATGCATGTGTGTGTGTGTGTGTTTTCTATCTGCTTGTTTAGTTGACTTAGTATCAGTTCATCTAAGTTTTCCTCTCTTAAAATTCCTCATACTCATGATTTCGTATGGAACAATAATATTCCATTATATTCATGCATCACAATATGTTTATCAATTCCCCAGTGAATGGCACCCACCTGGTTCCTAAGTTTTTAGGTTTGTTTTGTTTTGTTCTGTTCTGTTTTTGTTACCACAGAAAGTGCTAATATACATATCTGCGCGCGCACACACACATACACACACACACACACACACACCTTTCTTTGTGTTTTTGACTATGAAAGGCAGCTAAATGGCATAGGAGATAGAGAGCCAGGCCTGGAGTCAGGAAGACCTAAGTTCAGATTCAGCCTTTGACACCAGCTATGTGACCCTAGGCAACTCATTTAACCTCTACTTGTCTCAGTTTCTCCATTTGTAAAAGGGGATAATTATAGCACCTGCTTCTCAGGTTTGTTGTGAGGACCAAATGAGGTATTAATTGCCTGATTTAATTAATTGCTTACATTTAATAAATGTTTGTTGTGGGTTTTTGTTTATTCTTCTCATGTTTTTCTATTTTTAACTAATACAAAATCATTTTAATAATACGATTTGAGGTCTAGGAATGTTATTCCCCCTTTTCTCTATACTTCTCCATTGTCACCTTTTAAGACTCTATACCTTTTTATTCTTCCAAATGAAGGCTGATATTATTTTGTCTACCTCAATAACTAGAAGTTTGATTGATATGGCAATAAATACATAAGTCTATTTAAGCAGTATTATTTTTATTATTGGTGCAACCTAACTATAAGTAATAATGTATATCCTTCCAATTATTAGTCTTAATTTCTCTAATTGTATTTACATTATACCATATTGCATAAAATAGACATACAAATGCAATCATTTATATGAAATTATAAAACCCAGTAAATTACATAATTCTAGCCCAATGTCCACAGCCATCTTCTTGGGAAGCAGGCCCTGAGGAGATACAGCTTGGCAAATGCTAATGACTCACAGGAGAAAGTTCTAGAACTGCCAAATGATTCAATATTAGAAAGTAATATGTGTTTGGGGGGGGCGGAGCCAAGATGGCTGAGTAGAAATAGCACTTCCAAGGTGCTCTCTCCCACACCATTTCAAAATCATGTAAAAGGGGGACTCTGAACAACTTCTGGAGCTTCAGCACCCACAGAACGACACAGAGAAGCTAACCTCCTGCTAAGGGCATCCCGGCAGCCCAGCAGGGAACGGCCAGCACAGTGCTCTGGGAGCTGACAGCACAGCACTCTGGGAGCCAAGCCCAGGCCCACCTGAGTGGTGGTTTTAGCACCAGGGCAGCCTGGCCAGCAGCTGGCTGGAGGGATCCCAGAACACCAGCAGCTGTGGCAATTCCAGAATTATCAACACAGATATGCCTAGGACAAAGTGAGAGGTTAGTGCCCTATGGATTTTGGGACTAGTGTTTGTGGAACACATCAAGCTTCTTCTCCTGGGGTGAGAAGTGGCTGAGGGGACACAGCACATGTGCCATTTTGCAGCTTCAGTTACAGCTTCAGCTCCTGGCTTGTGAACTGTAGGGGGATCCAGCAATCAGTCTTAGGGGGTAATCGCTCTTGCTTTAACCTCCCTGGATCTGGATTGTGGTCTGGGGTGGAGGTCTTGGGGTGGGTATCCAGCTTGCCAGAGCGTGTGGAGGCTTCACAGAGGCCACCCAACTAATACCTCCAGAAGTTGTGAAGACCCCAATGTTTGGGACAGAAGCTCCCCTGTCTGGTGGCAGAGTCCCACTGTGGCAACAAGCCCAAAAGTCAAGTAATTAAGTGTCAACATGCCTAGGCAAAGGAAAAAAATTAAACAGAAAAATTCAACATTAGACTACTATTTTGGGGGCAAAGAGGATTGAAGCATGGAACAGGAGGAGGACTGTGAGGTCAGAAATCCTGCACCAAAAGCCCCAAATGAAAATATGAGTGGGTTACAGGCCATAGAGGACCTTAAGAAGGACTTTAAAAACCAAATAAGAGAAGTGGAGGAAAAATTGGGAAGAGAAATGAGAAGGATGCAGGAAAAGTATGAAATGAAAGTCAACAGCCTGACTGAGGAAAACAACACCTTAAAAAACAGACTAACTCAAATGGCAAAGGAGGCCCAAAAGGGCAATGAGGAGAAGAATGCCTTAAAAAGTCGAATTTGCCAGATGGAAAAAGAATCTCAAAAGTTCACTGAGGAGATTCATTCCTTCAGAGTTAGACTGAGCAAATGGAAGCTAATGACTTGATGAGAAATCAAGATGCTGTTAAGCAGATCCAAACAAATGAAAGATTAGAAGGCAATGTGAAATATCTCATGGGAAAAACCACTGACCTGGAAAATAGATCAGGAGAGACAATTTAAAAATTATTGGACTACCTGAAAGCCATGATCAAAGAAAGAACCTAGAAATCACCCTTCAAGAAATTCTCAAGGAAAATTGCCCTGATGTTTTAGACCCAGAGGGCAAAATAGAGGTTGAAAGAATCCACAGATCACCTCCTGAAAAAGATCCCAAAAGAAAACTCCCAGGAATATTATAGCCAGGTTCCAGAATCCCCAGATCAAGGAGAAAATACTACAAGCAGCCAGGAAGAAACAATTTCAATATTGTGGAAACACAATCAGAATAGCCCAGGACCTGGCAGCTTCTACACTGAGGGATCAAAGGGCATGGAATATGATATTCCAGAGGGCAAAAGACCTGGGATTAAAACCAAGAATCACATACCCAGCAAAACTGAGTATCTTGTTTCAGGGGAAAATATGGTCATTCAGTGGAATAGAGGATTTTTAAGCATCCTTGAGGAAAAAACCAGTTGAATAGAAAATTTGACATTCAGACACAAGAAGCAAGAGATGCTTGAGAAGGTAATCAAGGAGAAGAAATCAAAAGGAACTTATCAAAGTTGACCTATTTACATTCCTACATGGAAAAACAATAACTGTGACTGATGAAACCTTTCTCAGTATGAAAACAATGGAAGAAGGGTGTATGGTCATATGAATACATATTTGAATGAGTGTATATATCTTTACAGGTATACATGGATAGAGGGCACAGGTTGAATTGGGTGGGAAGGGATGATACTTAAGGGGTGAAGTTAAGAGGTGAGAGAGGAAAGTGGCAAGAGGAGATGGGGAGAGACAGGGTAGGATAAACTATCTCTTGTAGAAGAGGCAAGGGGAAGTGGTTGCAGGGGAGGGGAAGAACAGGAAGGCAAAAAGGCAAAACCATATTCTCATTGAATTTAACTCAGGGAGAGAATGACATACATACTAAATGGGATATCTCACCCAGTAGGAGAATAGGGGGAAGGGGAATGAGAGGAGGGATGATGGAGGGGAGGGCATTCTGGGGGGAGGGGAGGTTGGAAGTACCCACTTTCAAAGAGGGACAGGATCAAAGTAGGGAATGGACCAGGTGTGGGGTGGGATGGGTGGGAGGGAAATATAAGCAGTCTTTTACAATACATCTACTATGGTAATGTTTTTCATAGCTATACATGTACAACATATACTGAATTGCTTATCTTCCCAGAGGGAGTGGGTGACAAGGAGGAAGGGAATTGTAATGGAAATGCAAATTTAAAGATCTTCCCTGCCCCTAGCTTAAGTGCACCTGGAGCCAGTGGTGGGAGGCTTATTTTTCAGGAAAGCCCACACCTTGATACTTTGTGATTGGGCAGTGGGTCAAGGAGGTTGTTACAATCTTTGAGCCAGGAGAAGGCTATATAAACTCTGATGAGGGGCTTTGCTTTGGGGCTCACTTTGAGAAGTGTTGTGTGATTTGACCAGATGAGACCCTGGGAAGCCGTTGTTGAGAGTCCCCCGGCTTTGAAAACCCAGATGTTGATGCTTCCCTCTCTGGTAACTGTGATTTGGTATTGATGTATGTAATGTTTGGACAGTTTGGAAGCCTGTCTGTAACTCTGAAGTTCTGTAACTCTGAAGTTTGGGGTGCTGACCTTTTTCCCCTGAACTAGGTAATGTGTGTTTGTTTGATTAAAGTAAGCTTGTTAAGCCAATTTGAGTTGCTTTCCTTTTGAAAAGCAGATCTAAGAACCTGTGTTGGCAGTCACCCTGGGGATGTTGGGGTGCTTGCTGCTACAGGAATGCATCTGAAATTCGAAGTCTTAAAATTAAATGTTTCAAATGTATATAAATACTATAATTAATACTATTTTGCATGTAATTGGGAGATAAGATGTGCAGGCATTGGGGCACAGAGATTCACCTTGCCCTAATGGTAATGTCGAAGGGGATATGGGAGAAGATATGGGAGAGAGCAGATTGGATGAGGTGATATCTTGTGGGACTGCTATTCTGGGTGGTGGGTAGGGGAAAAATGGGGGAAAAATTGTAACTCAAAATCTGGTGGAAATGAATGATGTAAACCAGAAGTTAATAAAGCATTTGTTAAAAAAAAAGAAAGTAATATGGTTTTATCAGTGGAAATTATATTATAAAATAGGCATTGTTCTACCTTCAGGACCAAAGAAACTTTTCATCTCACTTGCAACTGAAAATATGAACTCCATGAGAGGCATTGTCTTACTTTTCTATTGTATTCCCATCATTTTACCCAATTGCTTTGTACAAAGTACGTGCTAAATAAATGTTTTATTCAGTCATTAATTCTTATAAGTTTTGTTTTTCTTGGTAAATTGACACACAAATATTTTATGCATTTTTAGTTTTCTTTTTTTTTTAATTCTGAACTTAATGAACACCAAGCAAAATTGGCATTTCAATGTACACAGAAGAGCAGAAAATGAGGATTGTACACAAAAATGTGAATCTCCGGTAAAGTTTGATTTTTTATTTAAGAATAAATTCAATACATAACTTTCAAAGTTATCATGCTTGTCTTGATTCCTTCTGACCTTCATTTTATATTCTTTTCAAAATTATTTTTAAAAATGCAACACTCAGGGCGACTAGGTGGAGCAGTGAGTAAAGCACTGGCCCCAGAGTCAGGAGGATCTGAGCTTGGATCTGGCCTCAGACACTTAACACAAAAAAACTAGCCATGTAAACTTGGGCAAGTTACTTTACCCCAATTACCCTTCAAAAGGCTAAAAAAAATTCAACAATGACTTTTTCTTTTCTTTTTTTTCTTCTTTAACTACTCAATCTAAAATCCCCCTCTTCAATAAAGAATTGGGGGGGGGATAAAACAAAAACCTTCTAACAAATATACATAATCACACAAAGCAAAGTCCTACATTGATCATGATCAAAAACATATGACAGTCTGCAGTATGAGTCGTTGACCTGACAGAAGATGAGTAGCATAGTTCATTATTGGGCATCTGGAATTGTGCTTAATCAGTATATTCATCAGAGTTCTTATGTTTTCCAAAGCCCTTTGATCTTATAATGTTGTTATCATATGAAATGTTCTCCTGGTTCTGTGTACTTTACTCTGAATCAATTTATACAAATCTTACAAGTTTTTCTGAAACCCTTTCATGATTTCTTATGGTACAACAATATTCCATTATATTCATAAACCTAAATTCATTTAGTTTCTCCCAGTTGATGGACTTGTCTTAGTTTCCACTTTTGGGCTACCACAAAATGAATTGCTTTAATGTCTTGTGTACATATAGGTCCTTTTCCTCTTTCATTGATCTCTGAAGTGTATAGCCCTAGTAGTGGCATCACTAAGGCAAATAGTATACTCAGGTTAGTGATTTGGGGGAAATATTTTCAAATTATTTTCTGGATGACTAGACTTATTCAGTGTTCCACTTACAGTGCATTAATGTGCCTATTGTTACCATAGCTCTTCTAACATATGTCTTTCTCCTTTTTTTGCCCTCTTTTTTCTCTGATTTTCCTAAAACTTGCTAACACCTGATAGTATCAATACCACCACAACCACCCCAACTCAGTAAACTCTAATAGCTCCCAATCACCTCTGTGATCTAGTATAAAATTCAATTTGACTTTCAAATTTCTTCATAAGCTGGTCTCTTCCTACCTTTGCAGTCTTCATATAACTTCCCTCCATCCACTTTGATATTCAATGACATTAGTACCCTTGCTTTTTCTCACACTAGACACTCTATCTCCTAAATTTAGACATTTTCATTGATACCTGGAATTTTCTCCCTCTTCATTTCCTCCTCCTAGTTTCCCTGGTTTGCTCAGTTTTACTTTTGGTGAACTATTCAATTCAGCACAATGAAAACCCATAAAATGACAGCCTCATGAATGGTTTAGCCCTCCAAAATAGTACTTAGTTCTGCCATCCATCTGGTCTATTTTGCCTGAGCAGTGCTAAATATGGGTAGTAGATTCTTTTAGAAGTTTACACCCTAAGCAAAGATCAATTTTAGCCACCTCTCCTGTCCACAAAGGAAAAAAAGGTTGTGGAAGGAGCACCAGAACAATTTAAAATAAATAAAGTATAACATTTTCTCTAACCATTCTCTTCTTTCCTTTAATTTATTTCTTTTTCTATGAGATAAAGGAAAGGTTTGCTCACCTAGTTCTCGCACTCTTTCCTGTGGATAATGATAAATCCTGAGTCCCCAGATGCAACTTGGTTTGATGAAAATTTAAAAAGGATAAGCCAGGTTTAAGGATCCAGCAGAATGTAAGTAAGAATGTATAGAGACTGTTGCTTCACTTTTGTAATTATGTCCCTAGTCGCTGTATGACTAGCACAGCTGGCACATTGTAGGTATTGAATAATAAATGCTTGTTGATCAACTAATTGACTGATTCTTCAACAACGGGGGTCATTGGGTTGTTAATGCCCCTCCAACAAGTGCTAGAAAGCTTAGTGGCTGTTTCTGCTGCTAAACATTGCTATGTTTTATTTTGTTTTGTTTTTCTTTTGGGGAGAAATAAATTCAGAGAAAAAATAGGTAAATTTGGGTAAAGGAGTGTCAATGGGAGTAAAGTAAATTGGAGTGAATAATATGTGTGTATCATAATGTTCAAAAAAGACATGCTCCTGAAGTGTTTTTTTTTCTATATACCAAACCATATTTCCCCATATACGATTAGTAATATAGTTTCTGGAAAAGCTTCCTCTACATACACACAAATATATACACATACCCACACATTCTGTCTCTCTCACACACACATACACACATAGAAGATCCTTTTAAATGTATTCAATAGGAAACCAATAATATCTTTGAAAGATAACTAGAACTTCACAACATTGCTTGCTACAAGTGGAACGCAGTGTAATTTTGCTTTGGATCCTTTCCAATTTGCCTTGGACCCCATCCAAAAGAATTTAGTTAATAAATTACTAAAATAATTTGTTTTAAGTGACCTCACCTAGAAGGTGGTCACACAGACATTTGGTTACTTACCACTTGAAAAAAGAAAAGGTAGTGAAACCCAGAGAAATCAGAGCAGTCTCTCCACTCTATTAAACTAGGACACCTATTTTCTCCCACCCACCCCCCAGGCTTTCTATAAATCCGAGGAAATGATGAGAAAGACCAAGCAACATACTCAAAAGAGAGAAGAGAGAGAGAGGAGGGTCAGAATAGCAAGGCTTTTCTTCTTTTCTTTTATAGGTTATGGAATGGGATAGTCTTGCTGCCATAGTGACCAATTATCTTTGATGTAGGCCCCTGGTCAAAGGGAGCAATAAGAGTTTGCTTTCTCATCCCAAAGTGCAAATCCTTTAGGGCTGAGCCAAGCATATCTACCCTCAAAGAGTCAGAGTGTACATGACCAGCTCCATGAGAAGTATAACAGACCAAGAGAGTTCCCCTGATTTCTTCCACTATGTTAAATACCAAAAATAATCAATCAGTAAGAGTGAAGGTGCCTCCCAGGCCAATGTCTTCATTACCACATCTTCAGAAGAGAAATGAACCTCTCCTTATTTTCTGTTTTCTAAGACTTCTGATAGAAGTAGACCCAAGAGACTAGGGAAGTGATCAGAAAGTGTTTTCAAGGGTGCAGTGTTTGCTGGACTTATTCAATAGAACCATTTCCCTATAAAACTTTTGGTGTTTTCTTTGTTCAAGACCTCAAGAAGCATGTTTCATGGCCTGGCACACAAGACTTTTCCAGGAAAACTCACATAAGAAGCATTTAATACATGACTTTTTCATCCATTTATTTTCCCTCACAGTATGTAAATTCTAGTAAACATGAATTTAATAAATGCTTACCATGTGCCAGCCCTGTCCACTTGTTAGCCCACTCTTTGGGGCCTTGATTAATTTATTTCCTTTTCAAATTATACCATTATCCTATTAAGATAATTATTTTTAATTTTTTTCCAGTGAGTGAGAATGAATTCAGTTTTATTTTGTCCTTTCTGAATTCCCATATAAAAAAAGACTTTTGTCTCAGTGAAAATGGGCAGGAAAAAGCTCTTCATTAAGCTTCATCACACAAATAATTGCGTACTTATTATACAGAGTTGGCAGGAAATGTCTCTTCAGTTTGTTTACTTGTTTGTTTGTTTTTACTACAATAAATAATCTTTTCAATACCACTGTAAATAAATGTGAAAGTGAACAAACACTGACAGATTGCTGGAGATGTGTCCTGGATTCAGTACTGCACCATTGCACAAAGTACTAATGGAACTTTAAATAGAACAAAATAAAAACACAACCGTAAAGTTGTCAAGTGTGTTCATGCTTCCAAAATGAATAGTAAAATATTCCTACCTGGTATTTAATTGGGCTCTTTCCAGTTGGGAGAAGTTTAGTATTGAAATCCTAATTCCTAAGAGGTAGACAATGACAGATTCACCCAGGAATGAGGAAAAATCTATGAGTTTTAGGGGAAGAAAATGAACCCAAATGTTGAGGAAGCCAAAGAAATTCTGGGGTAAATAGATATTCTTTTAGCTCCAGACATAAAAAAGCATGAAGAAAAAGTCTGACCCAAGAACAAACACTAAACTCACAAATAAGCCCAAATTTAGTCCCCCCCACACTTAAAAGGAACAAAAATATAGTCTGTTTATCCAGTTTTGGAAAGAACCTTCTTTGAATGTTCCAGAGAAACTGTATAAGAAAATCATGTTAAATAAAAAATCAAGTAGAACTGGAACACAGAGAATCACAGGAAAAGTCACCCAGGAACAACAGACCCCTGAAATCCTACTGTCTAACCATGAAGAAATCTATTTAGTATGTTTGTGCTTTTTCTTTCCCATTGTTTCCAAAACAATAAACTCTGTCATAACAGCATAATGAGAAGGTATGAAAACATTAGCCCACAAGGTATGATTCTACTCATTTTTATCTACTACTGCCTACAACTGGTCTCAAACTAAGAGCTAGGTTGATGCATTCTTAGGAATGTGAGTTGTAGTAGCTGTTTATGATCCCACATTTCAGTTATCCTAGGATCTTTACATAGAAATAAATGACATTGACCAAATTATCCAGAGTGCTGCATTTGGATTACCTAAATTTTCTGTTGTATCCAAGTACACAGCATCAATTTAGACATACGATTAGATAATATGTGGCTAATGATTTAAGGGTTCTTACTGTGTAATAAAAGGTTTCAGATCGTGTTGGTAAAAGCTAATATATAAATTTCAGTGCCAGCATGGTTCAGAAAGAGTACTGTATTGGTAATAAGAGGAATTTGCTTTCAAATTTCAACTCTGCTATTTTGTATCTGTAACCTTGGCTAAATTGCTTAAATTCTCTGTGCCTCGGTTACCTCATTTGTAAAATGAGGGTGTTGGGCATCTAATGTACATTTCAGTTCTAAATTGATGATCCTTGAAACCCACGCATGACATTTGTATTAGCATTATGGTTCTAGGTAATCATCAAGCAATATGTTCCAAGTCAAAGCACAATGAAAAGGCAAGTCAAACACTAAAAATACTTAACATGTTTCAGAAGATCCAGGCAGATGTGTTTGTTCATGTATTTTGTGTCTCAGAGTACAAATAAAGATCTGCAAGCCAACTATTTGTCCAAAGAACAGGACTGACTGTCCAGTAGGAGCCTGATAAATATTAATTGATGAGGGAAATATTGGAAAAAATTACTACATGAAATTTCTTCCCTGGTTAATAGGACAGGAATGGAAAGAACAGTGGGTTAAGAACCATCTGAACAAAATTAGTTTTCCTTGGATAAGAACTAAATGTTTGTGTTTGACCTCACTTTTTTTTTATTAGGCTTAGGGAAATGAGCAAAGAAAGCACAGTGTAGTGTGTATGGTAAATGAGCAATGTTTTAATGATGTTGAAAGTTAGAGCAAATGAAGGTCAGTCAGCATTTCCCCTGTATAGTAAATACAGAGGTGAAATAGAGCCACTGTTCAATTTGTATCTGATATCAAAAAGGGAATGCAAAAAGGTGAAACATGAACTGCCTAAAAGAAGACCCATAAGTTTAGCAAAATGATAGGATCATGAGAATATTGTCTACCAAATTGGATCATGGGTAATAATAGTAACTCACATATATATAGTATATTAAGATTTGCAAGGCATTTATATATATGTGTGTGTATAAAACTTAATTTTAATGATTTACAAACCTATAAATTAGTTGCTATACTATACCTATTTTATAAATGAAGTTAAAACAACTTTCCCAGAGGCACATAGCTAAGAATTATATGATGCAGGATCTGAATTCAGGTCTTTCTGAGTCCAAAGCCAGCATTCTATCCACTAAAACGCCCTGAAGAAATAATAAACATAAAATGACAAATTTGAATGTCAAACAATAAACCAGTTATAACTATCCAAAGAAAGAGCAAAAGCCTATGCAGCCTTAAGGATATTCCAACTTGTTTCCAGAACTGACTTAGAATGGGCAAAGCTATGTGAGCACTGGATTCTTTTCTTTCTATTGGGCAAAGGGTGATGGAAGGATTTTCTCCAATTTTAGATCTATTTCTCTCCACAGAAGGACAAACTGTTTATATGCTGAAAGAGTCTAACAGTGAAAATAAACTGGTTGCTAATTTGAAAAACTGACTTCCATCTGTGGAATTTTATAGGGGTAAAGAATTGATTATCACTGACGGATAGGCTCATTTCCTGGTTACTATCTCTGTAGTTACTGTGATTAAATGGGGGGAATAAACAACAGCTAGGGTTTTTGTACTTTATACCCATCGATTGATATTTTATGCATTGGGTGTCTGCAAATCTTCTCACTGGGCAAAACTTTTTGTACTAAATAAGAACAAATTGAGCTTGTATTTTGAATTCACAGTACAGGGCAAATTTTCCATTTCATCTAATTATGTCAGTGGGAAGAGTAGTTACTATTTTACTATTATTGTCTTTAAAATATAGGAAAACTCTATGGAATCGAATATTCAGTCCACGAAGCCCACCTTTTTATTTTGTGACACATGAAAACCAAGCACTGTCATATGACGCAAAATCTAGGTATTTGTAGGACAAATAAGTTGCTCTGGGCTCCAATACTTACAGTAAACATCTAGAATGCGAGAATGACAGGCAAGTAGTAAAGGAGGACATGATTTTTGTGATCTGTTGTACATACCTACATCTCAAGTAGAAATAGAACTGGTATGCATTGATCAATTTAAGACCCTAAGCAGTAACAGCGTTGAGAAAACTTGTGGCATGAGGTGGTAGATTCTGTGTGTGTGAGAGGAAAGAGAGAAAGACAGAGAAACAGAGAGAGACAGAGAAACTGAGAGGGAGGGAAGGAGAGAGAGAGAGAGAGAGAGAGAGAGAGAGAGAGAGAGAGAGAGAGAGAGAGAGAGAGAGAGAGAGAGAGAGAAACTGAGAGAGGGGAAGGAGAGAGAGAAAGAGAGAGGAGGAGAGAGAGAGAGAGAGAGAGAGAGAGAGAGAGAGAGAGAGAGAGAGAGAGAGAGAGAGAAACTGAGAGGGAGGGAAGGAGAGAGAGAAAGAAAGAGAGAGGAGGGAGGGGGAGAGAGAGAGAGAGAGAGAGAGAGAGAGCGAGAGAGAGAGAGAGAGAGAGAGGAAAGGAGGGAGGAAGAAAGGGAGGGAGGGAGGGAGGGAGAAAGAGACAAACAAAAACAGAGAGACAGAGACAGACAGACATAGACTCTCTCTTAGGTAGGCATCACAAAAAATGTTCCCTAAGTTTTTAGTCCTTGATACAAATGCCTCTTCTTGGGGACAGGAGACTTGGAGACTTTGAAGTTCAACCCTCTCTTTTTACAGATCAGGCCAAGAGAAAGTAAATGATTTTCTGAGAGTCTCATTGCCAGTAATCGTCTGAGGCAAGATTTAACCACAGGACTCCCTGACTCCAAGCACAGCTCTCT
>WOXC01012188.1:0-63211 GCA_011680675.1 Gymnobelideus leadbeateri | reverse complement strand
TATATATACCTATACACACACACACACACACACACACACACGCACACACACATTCCCTTCAACTATCCTCATACTGAGAAAAGTCTCATGAGTTACAGTTACCATTTTTCCATGTAGGAATGTAAATAGTTCAATTGGATAAGTTCTTACGATGTCTTTTTCCTATTTACCTTCTCATGCTTCTCTTGCTTCTTGTTCAGCTCTGTTTTTTTCATCAACAATATTTGAAAGTTCTCTATTTCATTGAATGACCAAAATTTCCCTGAACCATTATACTCAGTTTTGCTGAGTAGACAATTCTTCATTTTAATCCCAGCTCTTTTGACCTCTGGAATATCATATTCTAAGACTTTGATTCCTTATTGTAGAAGCTGCTAAATCTTGTGTTATCCTGATTGTGTTTCCACGATACTCAAATTGTTTCTTCCTGACTACTTGTAAAATTGTCTCCTTGATCAGAGAACTCTGGAATTTGGCTGTAATATGCCTAGGACTTTTATTTTGGGGATCTTTTTCAAGAAGTGATCAGTGAATTCTTTTGATTTCTATTTTGCCCTCTGGTTCTAGAGTATCAGGGCAATTTTCTTGAGAATTTCTTGAAAGGTGGTATTTAGGCTTTTTTTTTTTTATTTTTGATCATGGCTTTCAGGTAGTCCAATGATTTTTAAATTATTTCTCCTGGATCTATTTTCCAGGTCAGTGGATACTTGACACTGAGATATTGCACATTGCCTTCTATTTTTTCATTTGTTTAGATCTGTTTTATAGAACCTTGATTTTCTCATAAAGTTATTAGCTTCCATTTGCTCCAATCTAATTTTGAAAGAATTATTCTCAGGGGTGGCTAGATTGCACAATGAATAGAGAACTGGCCCTGGAGTCAGGAGGATCTGAGTTCAAATCTGCAATCAGACAACGCACACACCAAAAAAACTAGCTGTGTGAGCTTGGACAAGTCACTTAACCTCAATTGTCCTACCTTCCCCCCTCCAAAAAAAAAAAAAAAAGAATTATTCTCTTCTGTGAGTTTTTGAAATTCCTCTTCCATCTGGCCAATTTTACTTTTTGAGGAATTCTTCTCCCCACTGGTTTTTTGGGCCTCTTTTGCCATTTGAGCTAATCTTTTTTTTAAGGTATTATTTTCTTCAGTCAGGCTGTTGACTAACTTTTAATGATTTTCTTGCATCATTCTCATGTTTCTTCCCAATTTTTCCTCCACTTCTCTTACTTGATTTTTGAAATCCTTCCTGAGCTCTTCCATGACCAATTCATATTTTGCTTGGAAGCTTTTTTTTTTTTTTTTTAAGCAATTGGGATGAAGTAACTTGCTCAAGGTTACACGGCTAATCATTATTTACGTGTGGGTGCTCATTTTCTGAGGCCAGTTTCGATCTCGGGTCATCCCAACTCTGAGGCCGGCGCTCTTACTCACTGCGCCACCTAGTCGTCCCTTCTTGGGAGCTTTTGATGCAGTAGTTTTGAGTTTTGTCTTCTTCTGGTTCCATGTTTTGGTCCTATTTGTCCCCAAAAAAGAATTCTATAGTCTGATTGTGCTTTCTCTTTTTGCTCATCTTGCCAGCCAATTACTTGACTTTTGAGCTCTTTGCCATGATTCCAGAGTGGAGAGAGCTGTGTCCCAAATTGCTGGGGTTTGTACAGCTGCTGCCAGAGCTGTTGTCAGGGTTATAAGGACACCCTCTCTACAGCCACCACAAGCTCTGGCACACTGGCATTCCCCACCCCAGGGCCACCAGTGAAGACTGTGACCCAGATCCAAGCAGGTCAAAGCAAGAGTTATCACTCTTTGAATGTTTGCTTGGTCCTGCTACAATCTGTAGGCCAGGAGCTCAAGAGGAAGCCACAGGGCATCAGCTGTAGCCACCATGCCGTGTACCTCTTGCCCCAAGGGCAAGGGCTGGACTGTGTTCATTTCTCACCCAGTTCCACAGAACTGCCTACTGACCTTTCACTTTTTCTGGCATTTATGGGTTGAGAAGTGTGGAAACCACAACAGCTGCTGGTGATTCACTCTTCTGAAGTCTGCTCCAGCCAGTCTGTCCCACTGGTTGGGGCCACCCCATGTCTGGGCCAGAGCAGCTCATGCAGGACTGCACTTGGCTTCCAGCCTGGTGTGATAGACCCTTCCTGTCAGCCTGCCAGGCTGCCTTCATTGGGGGATTTCTCTCTGTCATTTTGTGGGTTCTGTAGCTCTAAAATTTATTTAGAGTTATTTTTTTATAGGTATTGGAGGTGGTTGGAGCAGTGGCTCAAGTAAGTTCCTGCTTTTACTCCACCATCTTGGCTCTGCTCTAAAGTATATTAAGTTCTGTCCAATGTGTAAGCAAGAATAGTATATAAGATCATCAACTAAAGTGTGATTTACACATTTGTTACTTACAAATGGAAAGAATTGAAGATAACCCTAAGGACGTGAAAGATTGAGTGAATGGTGGTGACACAGACCAAGTACAGCTTCTGAGGGCAGTTAACAAGCTCAAACCACAGCCTAGAAGGTCACCCCAGGGTCTATAGTATGGTAGTGCTAATTGGTAAGACCAAAGGCTACTTAAAAGCATGAGGGAGGAACTAGGTCATAAGACAAAAGCCTTATACTTTCCCACAACACAGTACTTTAGAATTCTCTAAATTCCCAATACAATGGGTCCTTTATGAGTTTGCATTCAACTGTCCTTTAGTGGACATAGGATAACCCTTCTGATGTTTATCTGAACAAAGCTAGTGTATTTAACAGTTTTCTGTTCATATTAAATTCAAATAAATATGCAAATCTACCTCTAGCTCCAGAAGACTCAAATAAGTACAGGGAATAGGGAAAGCTTGTGGTTTGCCCTGATCCTCTTGGTTATTTAAACAGCAGCCACACCTCTTATAAGCAAAGAGCCTCCTCATGGTACTAATCATGATTGACGATCGTGAAAAACAGGAAAAAAAATATTAAAGTTCATATGCATTTGAAAACATCAAATTAATGTGTTATTTTTATTTATCCGAGGATAGGGAATATTTGGATGTTGGTTGGCACTCAGCATCTGCCTAATTCTCAAGAGTGGTAGATTAAGGAACCTGCTCCTTGGTAATCTCCTTCAAATATTATTAGTGATTTTCACATCCCCACTCCACTTGTCCCTATGAGGTTCTGGACTTTTTAGGCCCATTAGGGGTAGTTTGATAGAGCACTGAATTAGAATGAAAAGGCTTTGATTCTTAGCCCCAGCTCTAATACTAGTCTTGTTTTACTGAAAAAGTAATAGCCTCAGTTTTCTCATCTATGAAACAGGGATAATGATACTGAGCCTTTCTGCCTGAAAGGACGCCTGTGATTCAAACTGTGGTATTCTGATTCCAGACCCATGTGATATCTCCAGTATACTAGACTGCCTCTCCTTTGCTCAATTGGTTTTTCATTGTCAGTTACCTTGATCCTAGTGAACCAGACTTGGGTGGAAAAGGTTAATTGACTGAAATGTGGATCATATATTCTGGGATGTTAGCAATCTGCACTTAGGAAAAGTCTCAACAATGGTCCTACACAACCATTACCTAAGGCATCACTGTTCACCTGGTGGCATCTACTTGAATTACAGGTATAAGGCTTAAGAGGATACAATTAATCTTTATGGTCCTGGCAATACAAAGTCAGCCAGCCCTATAAAATGACAAATATCTCCAGTGTCTTAGAGACTTTTAAGGCTAAACACTGTTGATATTGTTTTCTTTACTGAGGAACTTTTTTCAGTCTACATTTCTCAGATGCATCTTTTCTGGGTGAGCCTGTATATATTTTTACTTCAAAGCAGGTTTCTATTCCATTACTTCCATGGAATACAATGTTTGACCAACTTCTAAGTGCTACTCAGAAGCGGGCTTAGAATTTCACCTGGTTTTCACTTGAATTTCAAATGCAATCTACCCCCCAAATGACAGAAAGGGAACTCCCAAGAACTGTCTACCTCCAGTTTCACTTAGTTTCTACTCTCACCATCACTAAGAATCCTTCAATGCCTTATCATAGCATGGGAATGAATCTTGACTTATAAATGCTATGCCATCAGAGTACTAACTAGCTCTGGCAAGTTGTACCAACTTGAAAAGGCTTCTAGCAAGGATCTAACAATGTACTATCACCCATCCTGGTACAAATTTACTCAATTCCAAAGTGGTTCATCATTAGAAGGTTTATTACCAAATTATTTTTTAATCACAGAAAATAATGAACTGAATAGGTATTAAGGCATCAAGAAATTGCTATATGTATTGGTAGAAAGAAAACTCTCACAGACTAAATAATGGATTTTCAAGCTAGAAGAATATGCCACTGACACTTATTTCCTTTGAGTAGAGACTTGAGGGAATATGGGTACATAATACAACATACACTATAAGCCAAAGTAATTGTGCCAGCGAACTATTTCCTTTTATTCTAAGGGGAGGTTCAATATCAGAGAAGGAGGTCACATCGGGAGATGATGGTGGTCTAAAAACAAAGGATATCTATGCAACTCTAAGAATAAATAAAAGAAAACTGAAAAAAAGAATACTCATTTTGAAATAATCAACATATTTTAAAGAATATACATAAAATACTCTGCCAAGGAAGAGATAATGGTAGTAGAAATGACTACCTCTCCTTCTGTGGTTTATAATCTAATTAAAGGGACAAGATCTACATACATAAAAAGTTAATAATAATGGCAGTGGCAGATTAGGTACCAAAATGAGAGATACAGACAATAATGGTTATAGGAGTACATAGAAGGAGAATTCAATGTAAGATGGGTAGGTCAGTTTTCCTAATGAGACATTAATCAAAGGGGAAAAAATAAATTTGAGTTTTCCTGCTGAAGCTTTTGCACAATTTCTCAGATGTCTTTGAAAAGGCATTTTCTACTAATTGTAAGTCCTTAATGCCCACTGCAGGAAATGTTTTTAAAAAGATGAATAATTCACAACAAATTAATCCAGACTTCTACAGTGCTTATAGTCTTATGGAATTAGTGTCATTTGTTTGTGATATGGGTGCCACAATCTTTTAATTTTAAATATCTGCTTTGTAAACCACATCATTCATAGACTGTCTTCATAGGGAGTCTGTTGTGACTTTAATTTTGCATCATCATATATATTCATAATGGGAGCTGCATGCCTTTGGAAAAAGCATCTCAGACCATTGTTCTGGAAGATATTTTGGCTCAGTGATATTAATTGATAGTTCAGTTTTAATTTTGTGCTGAGATACAATAGTAAAAGAAAATGCAGTGAAAAATCTGGGCCTTAAAATCTCACTGTTCCAATCCATTCTCCACACAGCTTCCAAAGGGAAATTTCTAAAACATAAGTTAGGATTATGTTACTCTCCTCTCAAACAATTCTAATAGCACCCTATTTTGGTGTCCACTTTTAAAAAAAAATTCTGTTTGACCTAAATCTCTTTGCAACCTGGTTCCAAAATGTCTTTCTAGACTTCTATACTTCTTCCTTTTATACACTCAGGTCTGGCACTTGAAGCCCTTCAAAACATGACTGTAGGCAACCTTTCCAGACTTATTTTCATATACTCTACACTCTAGCCAAATGGGCACTCTTGCTGTTTCTCACATATGGCACTTCCTTCTCCTGATTTTGCACAGGCTATCGTTTATTCTATTTTTCTTTCTTTATCCTATTATTGCCAGTTTCAGGGAATAGCAAATTCACCAAGTCATTATACAGCTCCCTAAAATTGGCAATAGGATTTCAAGGAGATTTAGGTGAAGAGGCTCCCTTCTAACATAATTGCTTCTCCTTGCCATAATGGACCTAATTTACTGACATTATTACCTTTCTCCAGGGATTCTCTTCTCTTGAATCTGTCCTCTATGGGGCTGTTTTCAATGCAGATTCTTCCCTTGCCATCAGCTACTGATACTCTAGGGACACGATAGCTGTTGTCATCTTCTAGACTTCTCTGGACTTCTCAGAACTACATGAGTTTCAGATATTTCATGATTATTTCTGGATACTTATTTGCATAAGTTCAGGAAAGAACAAACATAAGGATAATATAGTTGAGTAGGGGAATAAGATTCCCATTATCCCAACTTCCAACTCCCTTCCAACTTGTTCTTAAGAGACAGTTTAAACCAGCTTTGAAGTCAAAAGGCAAAAAACAAGAGGAAGCCTTTTTTGGTATATCTCCTGAGCTCTGGTTCAGCAGCCAATTAAGAAGTTCTTCGTTACTTCTCATCACGATGCCATAGTGTAATGGGTAGCAAACAAGTATTTAGCATCTTGTTTCAGTTGAGCCTTGCCTATGATTATATAAAGTCTACATTAAGAAACAGAACTTGTGAAATCCACAGTTGGATGGACTTGCCAAAGACAGGAACAGGATATAAGAAGTGGGAGGAACAGGGAGGAGCTAATGACCCTATAAAAGCAGAAGTACAAGCTGGGAGAGAGCAGAATTGAGAAGGGAACAGTCATGGTGGCCAGCACTCTGTTTTTCTGTTCTGTTTGTGTTGATTTGTGTTTGTAATACTTTGTACAGAAGTCCCAGGACCTTACTGGAAGCCCTGAAAGAAGATTTTCTTATTGTCTGTTTACAAAAGTCGTGGAGGAGGGTTTCAGAGGTCCTGGGATAAAATGACAATTTGTGTTGAGTTCTCAGACTTTGTGGGTCTGTGTAGATTTCACAGGCAGAAAGTGAATTGATGATGGTGCCAGCAATGTGCATGAATGTTGTTTGGCTCTGTTAAGCTTCGTCTTCCTGAAAACAGAAACTGTGAAGGATGCAAGGTGGACTGGACACTGTGAGCTTCAATATGGAAGAGGAACTGGATGAGGAACCGAGAGCTACTTGCATGTGAATCCAGGTGACAGTTGGGTAGACCCATAGAAGAGGAACTATGGAATTTGGGAGCCTGCCTTGAGCCAGGATGAAAAGAGCTCTCCTTGGGTACTTAGTTCTGACTGAGAAGATCATGATTTACTGTGGCTTAGGGGTAGAAGAACTTTGTACCCCTTAAGGATGATTGGAAGTAATCTCTAATCAAGAAGGAAGACTTTTTTTTTTTTTTGCAGGGAGGAAGGGAGGGCAATTGGTGTTAAGTGACTTGCCCAAGGTCACATGGCTAGTTTTGTGTTAAATGTCTGAGGCTGGATTTGAACTCAGGTCCTCCTGACTCCAGGGCCGGTGCTCTATTCACTGTGCCACCTAGCTGCCCCCAAGGAAGAAGACTTTTTGACTGAGAGATTAAGACAATGTGACCTAGTGGTAGGAAAACTTTTACCTTTATACTTTGTGTCCCTTAAGGAGCTTTGCTCCACAATTGAGTTAAGGACTTGCTGAATGATATCTTTTGTTTAAAACTAGGTGGCCCCTTTAGTGATAAGTTGTTATGTAAGAACATTGTGAATGCTCTGCTTCAGTTTCTGTGAATGTTTTGCTTTAGTTTGCTGCTGAATAAATGGAGAGTTCACTATACTATGTGATCAGAATCTTAAAGCTATTCACAGCAGCAGTCCTCTGGAGAGCTGCTCATGCTAGGCTTTATACAGTCAGCTTTACTGGTTCAACACACAATTAGGGAATTCTTCATAACAGAGTACTATTCCCTGATTTATATAGACCAGAATTTTTGTAGGCTAGCCCTAAGTTTTGATGTGGTGAACTGAAACCAGACAAGGAATACCTGAAAATACTCCAAGGTCTGACCCCCAATAGACCTGCCCACAAATGATATACCTTTCATTAAGCACCTACTGTGTGCCAGGCATTATCCTAGGCACTGGAGATTCAAAGACAAAAGTAAATGAGTTCCTGCCCTCAAAGATCTTTAAAAGCAAAGACTATCTTGACCATTTATGTCCCTTATGAGATTTAGAACAACACCTTTCTCAACAAAGGTGCTAAAGATGGATTCTGAGATAACTCAATGGATAAACAGCAGTGGCACTGAGATAAGCATCAAGAAACCATAAGAGCTACTGCCCAATCAATGCATACTTGAAGGATGGAAAGGGATATTAAATACAGAGTTAAAATACAGACAAGTGAGGAAGTCAAACAAGCAAACAAAAGCAATGCAAGCACTGACAAAAGACAGTTATGATGTTTATTAGTTTGCATTATCAAGATTTACTGTCATGATATGGTATGGGGAAAAGAGCATTGGCATTGTAGTCAGAAGACATTGTTTTAAATTCCCACCTTGGATACTTCCTATCTTTGTTATCACTGGGCAAATATCACTTAGCATGTCTGGGTCTCAAGTTTTCTCATCTGTAAAATAGGGGACTGGATTAGAATGACTCTAAGATCTCATCTAACCCTAAATCTATGAGTACTTCTGAGACTCCCTATTTCCTGTTGGTTGATTTGTCAATCAGTGAATAAACATTTATTAAGTGCCTACTGTGTTCTAAATGCTAGGAATAAAAGGAGTAAAAAACACTCCCTACCCTCAAGAAGTTCACAATATAATAGAGGACAGTGGTTAAGTACCAGATGAATCTTGTAGACAATAACTGCTAAAATATTTGCAAAGGACAGCAAAGCCACTATGGTTTAAAGTGGGCAGGAAGAGGATAGAAAACATTCATGCACATGGAATGTCAGACTGAGGAGTTCAGGCAATGGGAACCATTGATGGTTTTTGAACTGGAAGATAAAAATAACTAACAGCAGAAGATAGGATGAAATGTAGAGGTTAATGGCAGGGAGGCTATTTAGAAGCTATTTCACTGTTCTGAGTGAAATGATGTGGTCTGGGCTAGAACTGTGTTGGAGAAGATAAAAAGATATTAAATATAAGAAAGACTTAGTGTTCTGAGGTAGATATGAATTTCGGACATGACTAGTATGGGATTTAGGGGTTTTGTTGGATTATTCACTTATATAGTGGGGCCTTTATATTTCAGTTTTTATTTTTATTTGCTCAGTGATGGTAGTGGGTTATTAGGAGGGGAAAGAATAATTTAAAAACAACAACAAAATCCCAATGTATCATCTTGTTGAGAGTCACTTTTAAAGTCTATGTCAATAGGGGATAATCTCTAGCAGGTCCTATCAAGTTGGAAAAGTTTCAATATGGATGAGTTTCAAAAAGCTTATGTTTTTAAGTCCAGCATAAATGAGGTCTGAGAAGCTTATCACTAGACAATTCTCACCAAGTGATGAATATGTTTATCCACAGCAACTCTCGACTATCTACTAAACTATCTACTAAAGTATAGAAGGTTTATGATCTATATGGATCACAATGAAAGGAATATTCACAGGGTCTAAGTCATAAAATCCTTGATGTATTTGATTAAAACTATAGTTTCCATCACTGCCTGAATAGAGGATTGTATGGTGGAAAGATGACTCTCTGAAGTTTGAGGACCTGATTTTGAATCCTGTTTCTACCATTTTACTACCTGCGTCGTCAATCTCCCTGGGCCTCAGTTTCCTCATCTAAAAATGAAGACGTTGAACTAGTCCCCTTCAAGATCTATATCTTTGTTCCTATGATCTTAAAACATCCCCCACACCTCTTCTAGCTGCCCATCTTGTTTAGCTGACCACTCTTCTTGCTTTTCCTTACACAGCTTCTTCACTGGATCCCTTTTTCTCCTAGGTTCATTTAAATTTATCCCAGGAAGTGCTATTATAGTTCATAGAATTTATAACTGGAATGAGTAGTAGGAAGTAGAAAGTAGAAGTATTAGAATAAAGTAGAAGTAGTAGAATAAAAAGTAGAAGTAGTAGAATAAAAAGTAGAAGTAGTAGAATGAAGTAGAAGTAGTAGAATGAAGTAGAAGTAGTAGAAACAGAAAGTAGAAGTAGGGAAGTAAAGATAGTAGTAATAAGAGTAAGTGGCAAAATAGCAATAGAAATAAGTAGTAGTAGCATTAGTGTAGTAAGTGGTAGCAGATGTAGCAAAAGTAGTAATAAGTAGTAGTTGAAGTAGTAGTAATAGTAAGTAGTAGTAACAATTGCAGTAGTAGTAGCAAATAGTAGTGGTAGCAATAGTAGTAAGTAGAAGTAGTGAGTAGCAACAGTAGCAATAGTAGTAATAAGTAGTAGTAACAGTAGCAGTGGCAGTAAATAGTAGTAGTAGTAGTAGTAGTAGTAGTAGTAGTAGTAGTAGTAGTAGTAGTAGTAGTAAGAAAACTGATCCCCGTATCGTGTAGCTGTAATTGTTGGAATGGGTTTCTTTTGAACTGGTCTACCTCTCTGCAGTTTCCACTCACTGCTCCTAATTTTGCCCCCTGGGTCTAAGTAGAATGTTTAATACCTTTTCCATATGTCAGTCCTTAAAATATTTGAAGACAGTATACTCCTCCCCAGCCCCTTTTCCCCTCCCAAGTCTTTTCTTCTCAAGAATAAGTATCCCTAGTTAATCTGCTCTGTCCTTTGTAGGCAAATTCTTTGGTCCCATCAACACCCTAGTTTCTCTCTGCTGGACATGTTTCAACTTGTCAATGTACTTCCTAAAATACAGTACCCAGAACAAAATGTAATAGTGCAGATGTGGCTTGGTCTAGCTTGACCAGGTCCCTTGGTGCCCTTACGATATGGTGTAGAGAGGTTAATTATTCTACATTTAATATATAACACATGCCTCAGATTTAGATGATGGAGTAAAAACTGCTTGATTTGGAACTAGAAGAAAACAACAGTTTTCTCTCTGTAGGGCTGATACTAAACATATGTGAGTGAGTAGGAATGGATAGTATCTGCTATTCTTTTTCATCCCTAGTAGGGATGGGAGCATAGTTGGTGCTCAATAAGTACATATAGATTTTGTCATAGGATCTTCAGCTGGATGAGAGCTTAAAGAATATCTGGTTCAAAGTTCAGTCTCCTCATCTGACAGATAAGGGAATTAAAACTCAGAGAACAGAAAAATCTCACTCAAGATCACTCAGGTAGCAAGTAGCAGAAGTGAGATTTAAATGAAGTGTGGTAGGAACAATATCCTAATTCTCCCCTGTGCAAGTTAAGTTACATTTTTTTCTTTAAAAGGAATTAAGATTTTGCTTGAGACTTGGTTGGATTTGTAGTCTAAAAGTCACACTGCTGCTTTTATTTCTGTGTAAAAATTAGTCATGAAGACCTCCAGTGGCACATTGATGCTTGACTGGTGGACCAGTATGGGCAACTCAGACAAAGGTCTTCACTTAGCTAAACCAACTCAAAGGAGCTTTAGTGCCCAACCTTGTTGAATAGTGTTCTGCTATCTCCAAGTAAATTTCTTTTTGTTAACTGTTGAATGACCTACAAGTATTTAATTTTGTTCCAATGTCCTATTTAATTATCTGTCAGGTTCAGCCCAAAACACCCAGGTGCTCTGATTCCAAAGCTGGTGCTTTCCTCATCAGGTCAGTCTGCAAAAATTATTCTTATAAGATCCTGCAATCACTTCTAAAGTCTTACATTATTTCACTCAGTTTAGCACATGAAATTCCTTCACAGTCAAATGAGAAGGTGGAGAACTTATAATTAAAAGACAAAGGGAGACATTGCCATACTAAAGTGGAAATTATTTCCTGGGAGGAAAGTGGAGATTTCCCAGAAATAACATGTAACTGACTTCTTATCCTTCCCAGCCTTCTTTGATGCATCATTGTCTATATGTTGTTCTTTAGCTGTGGATGTACCCAAGGCTGTGTCCTGGGCCATTATCTCTTCTTTTTCTGCACCCCTTCTCACTGACCTCATCAGCTTCCCTGGGTTCAATTATTATGTCTTGACATAAGACATATACACATATATACACACATACAAATGTATAAAGTTTTATATATACACACTTATACTACATAGTCAATCTGTTGCCAAGGCCTATCAATTTCTATGTTCACAACAGTTCTTGTCTACCTTCCTTTTTCCCCTCTGGCATGGCTACCATCTTGGTCCAGGCCTTCATCACGTCAACCCTGGACTGATGCAATAGCTTGCAGGATGCTTTCTCTACTTCAAGTCTTTTCCCATTCCAGTCTATCTTCCACTTAGCTGCCAGAGTGAACTTAATGAACTATGAATCTAACCATGTCACACTGCTTCTCCCCCCCGGAAATTCCAGTAGCTCCTTGTTACCTTCAGGATCAAATATTAAATCTTCTATTTGACTTTTAAAGCTCATTACAACCTAAACCTTTCCTACTTTTTCCAGTTTTATACTTTAGTCCCCTCCATGTACTATGCAATTCAGCAACATTGACCTTCTTACTATACCTCACATATACCAAGCCATCACCCTACACAATGAAGTTTCCTTGACTCTTCTCCATACCTCGAATGCTTTCCCTCATCTCCCCTTCTAACTCCTGGCTTTCTTCAAGACGTAGTTCAAATCCCTCCTTTGGCAAGAGGTCTTTTCTAGTTCCCTCCCCATTGCTACTGTCATCACTCTGATCTTACCTCCAATTTACCCTGTATATAGCTTGTGTGTTCATAGCTGGCTGCATGTCCTCTCCCCTAGTAGGATATGAGTTCTTTGAGGACAAGGACTTGGTTTTTGTGTTTCTTTCTATCCCCAACAATCAGCACAGTGCCTTGAATGTAGTAAGCACTTAATAAAGGCTTATTAACTAACTGACTTCTCCATTTCTGTCAAAGGTAGCACTATCTTTGCAGTCACCTGGAGTGACTGCTGACTTTTATCACCATATATATATATATATATATATATACACACATACATACATACATAGGGTGCCCCCTGATAGGCTAAATGTAGTCAAATGGAGCCTGCGGTAGGAGGAGTTTGCTAGGTAGGAAGCAGAGCTCACAGGCAGCTGGTAGTGAGAAGGAGCCAGAGGGTGGGGGGGAGAGAACATTCAGGGAAGGAGTCAGATAAGCTTGTGAGTAGGTATTGATCTTGTATTGGTTTGTGGGAAGGCTTAAGGATGCTGTGGCTCTCAGCATTATTAGGGCTTCTGAATATCTTTGGTACTATGATGGAATCAGCTTACTGGTTTTGGGATTTGCTTTTCTGGTGTTTAAATAAATATCTCAGTTCTGTTCTCTGCCTGGAGAATCTGGTATATTTTGTGATCGAACATCATGCGATACTTCTAGTCACAGTCTTTATTGTGATTGTGGGCACTGTAAACATTGCATTGGTGTCACACCTACATGGCCAAACAACCAAATTGAGGACCTCTCTTCCTTTTATCTAGAACTCATGGATCTGATTGATTTGGAATTCCTGGATAAATAACAGCTGCCCAAGGAATGCTCCCCACAGCTATACCCCTTATCTCACGAGAGGCTGGGCACTGACAATATTAACCTGAACTTGAAGGGACTAAAGAATCTTTCATGTCTGGCCAGATAATCTGCACTCCACAGGTTGCTAAAGCATTATGGCTTTAGGTTTATGATTCTTTCTCTTCCTACCCCTAAATAAGGCATCAGGTTGACTGGAGACCAGATAAAGCTCCTAGTGGGAGCCTCCCTTCTCCTTGGGCCATGGGGCTAATGGCTCACTTTTTTCCAAATCTCTCCCTTTTTCAACCTAGCCTCCACATACCTATTTTTTTTTATTTTGCTTTTTGGAGGGGGAAGGTAGGACAATTGGGGTTAAGTCACTTGGCCAAGGTCATACGGCTAGTTTTTGTGTTAAGTGTCCGAGGCCAGATTTGAGCTCAGGTCCTTCTGATTCCAGGGCCGGTGCTCTATTCACTGCACCACCTAGCCGCCTCCCCCTACATACCTATTAAATAACATTTCTAAAAGTCTGAGCAGATCACTCTCCCATTCAAAAACTGCTAGTAATTCTTCTTTGCTGATGGATAAAATGCAAACTTCTTTATTTCACATTTAAAGTTCTTTACATACTGGCTTCAACCTATGTTTCAAGTTTTATTATGCATCTTCCACTTCATGCTCTCTATATTCCAGCTAAATCTATCTTTTTATTGTTCTGCACATGACATTCCATCTCCCATCTCCATACTTTTGTATATAGGGTGTCCAGCTAAAAGCCAATATAGTTGAAAGAGAACTGCAGTTGGAGAAAAAAAAAGAAAGAAAAAAACTTGGGGCGGCTAGGTGGCACAATGAATAGAGCACCAGCCCTGGAGTCAGGAGGACCCGAGTTCAAATCCGACCTCAGACACTTAATACAAAAACTAGCCATGTGACCTTTGTCCAAATCATTTAACCCCAATTGCCCTCCACCCTGCCCCCCCCCCCCAAAAAAAAGCTGTGTTCAAATTTCAGCTCTGTAACTTAGTACCTGCGTTACGTCGGGAAAAGTGACTGAATCTTTCTTGGCTTTAATTTATTCAAATATAAGTAAGAATTTTGAATTAAGGCTATTTCAAATTGATTTAAAAGTAAATTGGAGGCTAAAAATAAAGAAATTGACTCAGATTATTATTACATCTAACATAATTTTAACTGATGTAAAACAATAGCCACAAGAAGAGTACAAAAGCACCCAGAAACTTTCATATAGAAAATTTTCTTTGCTTTGATAACCAGAGAGGTATAAGAGCCAAGGGAATATTAATTTAGAATATAAATTATCCTAGATAACATTATGGAAGAGGATGGTGGTTAATTATTATACATAAAATGGTGAATAATAGAGGGGAAAACAAATATGTAGAAAATTTGACCTATGACCCATCTAACTCAGATCATTCTAAGGGTATTTATAGATGAAACTGAAAGGAGAAAAACAAATAGAATAAAAAACAAAACATTTCTGCAATCTATTCTCATCCTTAATTATGACATATTCCCCAGACTTTTGTCTCTAAAACTTCACTCTCTAATATACAAGATAAGCTAATATAAATGTCACCAAAGATTAAATTAGGAAGAGTGGCTGGATCTGATCCTATGCATAGAGAAGAAATTTAAAGGAATGCAGAAATCAAAATTTAAAGATAGGGTAAAGAGAACATTCCAAAAGAATGAAAAAAAAATCATAAATGACAGTGTACTATTTCAATGGATCCATGAGCTCACATGTGTAGATATATCCTTCAGTAGTATAAATTATAGCATATTGACAATTTTACATCTTGTAGAATTCTTATCAATGTCCTTCCATAAATTTTCCCTCAAAGATCTGTCAACATTTGATAGATATCAGTCTATCACATAGGTTATCTGTCTCATATTTCTCATTCTACTCCCTTTACCAATCATAGTCTACCATATCTTTTATGTCACCTCATACATTTGAGTTATTACTATGTTTCAGCTTAAACATGTCAACCTTGCATCTCAGGATTATACTTTGGGTCACCCAAGATATCAACATTGTATAGATGGTGTTGCATATATCACAGACTTATAACATCACTGGAAAATTATCAGTGTTAAAAAGATTGGGTTTGTGTCAGGAAATGCATTGGGATTGTTGAAAGCAACTTTGTCATCCCATCTATAGCACCTGTCAATTACACACACACACACACACACACACACACACACACACACACACACACACACACATTGATGAGATAACTTAATGAACTATCCCTCTAATTGGCTGTCAAAATCTAGACATTAAACATTCTTAATCCTAATGGATTATTATGCATATCTCTTTTGAGTGGTCATTGCCCATCTTTTGGGGGGTGGAGAGGATAGACTCATTTATCTAAGTCAATAGCAAAATGAAAATCAGAGAAGATATACATATGAGACTATACCACACAATAAAGAACAAATGAATTCTCCCCCTGAGAGCAAGATAATTTATCTCAGTAGCAAGCTGGGGCTGGTGAAATAATTGAAGTGTGATCTTGTCTATATGTCAGATTTTCCCCCAGGATTTCTCTTCCTTAAGGGAACTTAAGAAATTCTGAAACCACATATCTTCTCTCTGAATCCAGGATATCTCTTCTCCCAAATCCCAGCTCAAACACAGGCATGAAGTATTTAATAATCAATTACCACCAATAAAGAAAATCCCATGCAAATAGATTTTGAGGCAGAACTTTATGTTCCTAACAGGTTTTGCTTTTATTCCTTTCTCACTGAGGATGGAGGGAACAGATGACAGAATTCAGGATTTTTTATGCTTTTCTTGAGTCTTATGTTTGCATGTCAAATTTTCTATCCAGCTCTGGTCTTTTTATGAGGAATGCTTGAAAACCTTCATTAAATGTCCATTTTTTTCCCTTAAGGATTATACTCAGTTTTGATGAGTAAGTGATTCTTGGTTATAATCCTAGCTGCTTTGCCTTCCAGAATACCATATTTCCAGGCCTTTGCTCCTTTTGCTAAATCTACTGTGATTCTGACTGTGGTATTTGAATGGTTTCTCTCTGGCTGCTCAAAGTAGACTTTCCTAGACTTGGCTATAACATCCCTGGGAGTTTCCTTGGGATCCCTTTCAAGAGGTGATCAGTGGATTATTTCAATTTCTATTTTGCCCTCTGGTTCTAAGATATCATAACAATTTCCCTTTATAACTTCTTGAAATATAATGTCTAGGGCTTTTCTTTGATCATGGCTTTCATGTAGTCTAATAATTCTTAAATAATCTTTCCTCAATCTATTTTCCATGTCAGTTATTTACCAATGAGATAGCTCAAATTTTCTTCTATTATTTTAAAAATTCTTTTGACTTTGTCTTATTGTCTCATGGAATCATTATCTTCCACTTGCCCAATTTTAATCTTTAAGGAATTATTTTCTTCAGTGAGCTTTTGTACCTCTTTTTCCATTTGGTCAGCTTTTTTAGGAGTTATTTTCATCAGTGATGTTTTGTACATCATTTGGTCAATTCTATTTTTTAAAATGTTATTTCTTTAGGTTTTATTTGCCTCTTTTACCATGCTATTAGTTCTTTTTTCATAATTTTCTGGCATTCCTATAATTTTCCCCAAATATTTCTTGTACTATTTTTTTTTTAAAGCAATTGGGTTAAGTAACTTGTTCAAGATTACATGGCTAGTTATTTATGTGTAGGTGCTAAGTACTGAGACTAGAACTAAATACTGAGACCCTGATCCCAGGTCATCCTAATTCTGGGGACAGTGCTCTTACTCACTGAGCCACCTAGCTGCCTCTCTTATACTAATTTTAATTGCTTTTTAAAATTACTTTATGCTCTTTCTGTAGCTCTCCTAGGAATTCTTTTGGGGCTTCTTTTCAATCTGTGTTTTTTCTTTGCAGCTTCACTTATAGCTGTTTTCACATCACTGTCTTCTTCCAATTTTTCATCTTGATCTTTCCTGTCACCAGGGTAGATTTTTGTGGTCAGGTTCTTTTTGTTTGTTTGTTTGTTTTTTACTTTATATGTTAAAGCTGGACTTCACTAACTTAGTGGGAAGGGCATTGTTCCAAGCCTCAGGTTTTTTCACTTAGCTATTTTCACAACTAGTTCTGAAGGTCTATAAATTTTGGTGCTTCCAAGTTTGTGTGATCCAGAGAGAGGGATAGTCCCTGCTCTCCTAGTCTTGTCTCAGGTTCCTCCCCAGAAGGGGACCCTGTTCCCTTGCAGCTACAAGTACTAGAGCTCCTCTATGCCCTGGAACTTCACCCTTAAACTCTGTAAGGGCAATGGAGTTTTGAAACAGTTCCTGGTACTGTCTAGTGCTAGCACAAGGTTTCCCTATAATCTCTTTCTGATTGGTTGTCCAATCCCTTTGCCATCTGTGGGCTGAGAACTTCTGAAGCTGTTGCTGCTGCTGTCTCAGCTGTCTCCAAAGTCCATAACTGGGATTATAACTGTATGTGCTCCAGGTTAGCCCCCAAGCCTATGTCATAGGTCTCTTCTTCTAACTTCTTTAGTTGTCCTGGCCTGGAAAAAATGTCTTACTCCAATTTTTTGTTGGCTATGCTGCTCTAGAATTCAATTTGAGGTGTTATTTTTAAGTTGTTTGGAGGGGAATGTGGGGAAATCTGGACTTTAGTGCTTCCTTTATTCTGCTACCTTGGCTCTACCTCAGTCCTTTGCTATCTTACGGAGGTTACATACTATTCTGGAACTTGATGCAAAAAAAAAAAAAAAAAAAGGTTTGCAAATGAAAGCATTTGCAAAATAGCTTATTTCACAAAGCTCCACACCACTACATAGTCTCCTCAATGATATCCATATCCATCAATCAATTAAAAACAAGCATTTACTATACAGTACTAAGCACCCAATTATTTAAGTACTATCTTAGACTCTAGATATACAAAGACAAAAATGAAACATTCCCTTGCTCACAATCAGAACATATTGGCTTAGCTATCCATGTAGGAAAAACCAAGCGGATGAAGAATACATATTGCCCAAACTATCATATATGGTTGGATAAGTTTCCTCATCTATAAAATGAGCTGGAAAAGGACATGACAAACCACTCCAGTATCTCTGACAAGAAAACCCCAAAAGGGTTTTGACTAAACAACACTAGACAAAAAAGGACAGACTGACAGAACTCAATAGAATAAGGATGCTGAATTACATTTGCAAAATATCTCACAAATATCAAGCAAAAAAGGGAGGATTCAAACCTATTTCTTTTTTCACTGAAAAGGAACACTGTGACATGCTGATTCAAAGTATCAAAATATAGAATACAGAAAGCTCATTTGACTAAAACTGGCCTTTCCCTTTGATTCTCCCTTTAGAAGTTGGTGATTTCAGATTCAAGTAACAATTTGCATTCTCTTCATTCTTATACATGCTAGAAGCAAAATTACCAATTATATACTACAAGTATTTATTAAGTATTTACTACACATAAAGCACTATGTTAAGCACTGAAGATAAAGATACAAAAAGCAAAGACAGCTCTTTTCCCAAGGGGCTTTAATTCTAACTAGGGAGACAACACAGGACAACCAGTAGGGATTGGTAGAAAGAATAGGGCACTTTGGTTACAAAGTAAAAGGGTTGATGAGTGTGGTCTTAGTAAATTGATTGATACTCCTCATCTAGGAACAATGGCAGAGTTGATTTAATCATCATTTATAATTCCAGAGGTAGAGTTTAGGGAAGGGGGGTAAAATTGCTGTGGATGAGATAGACAAGAGTCAGGAGTGAAGTGAATCGGTGGCTGAATCTTTTCCTGCAGTAGTATTCTGGGAGAGGTAGTCACCAACCATGGGAATAGGTGATACTTAACTTTCAAAGAAACTTAAATATCTCCATTTTATGATGAAGGACACGTGGAGGAAAAAGAAACACACTCATTTTCGATGATTTAGTCAATGACTTTCTGTTTCCAAATAACACTGTTTCAACAAAAGTCGTTTTCTGAGACTTTAACCAAATGCACAATTATTTGTGATATACGTTGAATTCCTTTTAAAAAAAGACTTGCAATTTGAAAAGAATTTCTCTGTCAGTTATGGATGTTCTACTCTAATTACAGTAATCACTTTTTGTTGTGAGTTCTGCCAGGAGATTATCGATTTTAAAGTCCATCAGGCAGACATTTCAGTCTAGGCAGCAAAATTACCATCACAATTATTAAGTACCTAAGCTCCAAAAGATGGGAACAGTTTGTTTTGTTCAAATGTTTTTTTCCTCAAATCTTATCAATTGACATGGGATCCCCTAGAAAGGTTCTTGAGGAGGGAGTGTATGGAAACAACACTATATGATATCACAGGCCTGGGAGGGATTTGGCAAGATTTCCTGGTTAAGCCTTCTGACCCACAGAAAACCCCTCTAAGTCTTCCCAGCACATGAGAAGCACTCTTATTTTGAAAGACTGCTAGAGGATGAGACTCCAGGGCTTCCTTCAGTAACTAAGGCATAACACATATAGCATAGTTATAAAGGATGTGTACATGCTGTTGCAAATTCAATGCATATTTATTTTTCTTTAAAAAAAATATGAGAGGCAGTGTTGTGTAGTAGAAAGAGATGGTCTGGAAACTAGAAAATCTTGTATCCGAACTCTTAGATATACACTGACTGTGTGATTCTGGGCCAGTCACTGAATCGTTTCATGCTCTAGGTAACTCTCTAAGACTGTAAGTTTCAGAGAAAGCCTGACTTGAATTGGTAGAGGAAGTGTCTTCCTCATCTACAGACATGAGTGGAAAGAGATTTGTGTGAAGTAGACCAGCTGGTAGGCTGTTGTGATTCTTCTGGCATGAGGTGACGAAGGCTGGCAACAGAGAGGTGGCAGTATCACAGGACAAAAAGGGCCAGATTCCAGAGATGTTGTAAAGGTGATAAAGATGGGCTTTGGCAATAGATTATATGTGAAGGGTAAAAAAAGTGAGGTGTTGAAGTTACAAGTCTGGGGGATTGTGAGCATGGCGGCTCACTTGACAATAACAGGAAAGTATGAACTGGGAGATGTCTGCTGCACATTCATTCTGAGATGTTGGAAAGGCAGTTGGAAATGCAAGACTGGAGGTCAGCAGACAGATTAGGGCTAGATAGATAGATTTGGGAATAATCAGCATAAAGATTATAATTAGATCTATGGGATCTGATTAGATCACAAAGTAAAGTAATATAGAGGAGAGGAGAAGAAGAAACAGATGGTGGGACAGTCAGTGGGAATGCTCTCTAGTTAGTAATACTCTCTAGTAATGATTATGATAGTACTAACAAATGTTAATAGGCAGAGTTTACATAGAGCTCTTACGATTGCAAAGTGCTTTACAAATATTTAACATTTAAGCTTCAGGATAACCTTATAAAGTAGGTGCTCTTATTATTCCCATTTTACAAAAGAGGAAACTGACCTGACACGTGGTCATCCACCTTTCCCTTGGAGGCCTCCAGTGAGGAGAAACCCACTACTTCAGAAGGCAGCCCACTCCAATTTGGGAGAGCAATCTGCAAAGACTTTAAGACATACCATCTGTCTCAAGTATCTGGCATTCATGTCCCCTTGATTTTTCACTGCTTAAGTGGTCTCCAGCTCAGAAAGAACACTTAGGTTCCATTTCTGAAAACTGTCCTTTTAAGCTGGCACTGCCATTAACTAGCTGTGACCTTAAATGAGTCCTTTCCTTTCTTTGAACCTCAATTTTTCTATGTATAAAATTAATTGCCTTATTAAACAGAGAGAACTTTTCCCTTCCTATCTACCCTTCCTAACCCAAGGGAAATATATTAAACCGTCAGTGACACTTTCCAGGTACCTGTACTCCTTTCCTCTGTTCTTAGGAAGGAAAGCACTTCCTTAGTACCATCTCTGGAACTTTTCTGGAAATATAACTTATCTTAAGTGGGAACACTTACATTCTGTATAATTTTCCCATCCTTCCTCCTGCCCCTCAATGCTTAGCACAGAGCTGAGCATTTAACAGTCATTCAAAACCTGTTGATGAATCCTCACTTTTAGGGCCAAAAATCAAATCATATTAAATAGCCTAACAGTTGAACCCACTGCATCAACTTTAGCATATCTTTTTTTCTCATCTCCACTTTTCTCTTTCTGTGCTCTTTTGTGTTTTTCTTCCTCATTGCTACCTTTTTTGGCATCTATTTCTCACCTCTCTCCTGTTTCATGTCTCTTTTCCTCTTCCCTGGGATATTTATGTCCACACCAACTCTGATTTCAGATAATGAAAGTGAAGGACTCTAACTTTATAGGTTCTCTCAAAAGGAATAGTTTCTATTATTCACATGGCAATGGATCCAGGTTACCTGGATTCCTGGTAATAATATAAATCACCCTTCAAAGACTTTTTTAATCCTATGGGATTAAATTTAAAAATTTATTTTTTTATATTTTTATTAAAATTATTTTCTTTAATTATTTAATTTTATTATTATAAATTTAATTAATTTTATTTAATATAAATAATTTTGTTAAAATTATTTATATTAAATAAAATTGTTTCATTTTTAATATTTATTAAATTTTAAAATGAAAAATAATAATCCTATGGAATTATAGATATTTGTCTTTATCTGCCCATAAATTTCCTACAAGGGATTCACCCAACATGGCAGAGAGAATCATCTAAATCTTTTCACATTATAAGAGTTTTGGTATAGCTCGTAGGCTGTGATCAGGCAAACTGCTTTGTTGACGATTAGGGGGACAGCTTGGAGCGTCACAAGTAGGGCTATACTTAACCGTTTTCAACTCTGGGACATTTTGATACTCTGTTTCAGTTTCATATCCAATATATTGTCTTGTAAATGTTTATTGGTTTGTTTCATTTTAGGGATAGAAATTATGAATACTTGGTATAGAGCATATAAACCTATGATTATCCTATATTTGTGTTTATCTTTTGGCAAGAAATACATTAGTTCTATTAAAAAGGTTTGAATCAAGTTTATATCTGAGAAGTTGGTTATGTCATTTACTAGTAATTCTTACATGCTTATAAAATATTTGAGTCAATAATTGTGGATCTTTTGTACAGGTTCAGAAATATTTTTCAAAACAACATGGGAAAATGCAATCATTCATTCAAGTTATAGCCTATTCTAGTTTTAAAAACTATTCTCGTATAGTATCATTCTTTTGATAATTGGATTAATGAAAACTCTAAAAGTGCTTTTCTGAATTCCAGTTAAAGTATGCTCATCTCCTCTTCAAAATCATTTGAGACAATGGTACATTTTACTCATCTATTTCATTATTAGGTATGACATGTAGTTTATATTAAATAAAGATTTTCAATAACCTCAGGGCCTTCAAAATTTTCCTTTTCAGATATTTGCAGCTCCTCGATTTCATTTTATTTTGTCTCACCTAGATTTATTGATGATATTATTTTTTGTGATTGTTCCCATTGGGCAGCAATTGTTTTTTTTTTTTTTTTATAACTTGAAGCTGAGGATATCATTGACAAAACAATGTGAATTCTTTACCTGTATTGGCAATCTGTTTCCAGTTTTGTTTAGATAAAGTACTGTGGATAATGAGAATATTCATATTTTCAGTTCATTTTCTGAGCACTTGTGAATTGTCTGTTTTAATGATCAGTACTATCTGTATTGAAATAGTTCTAGTAAATGGGACGTTGATATTTCTGATTTGTTCAGATATAGCTTTCTTTTTTGTGGTACCAGAGCATTACCGGGTCCCACTTACTCCTCTATTTTCCATGTCCAGATTGAGCATCACAATAGGTTCGAGAAAGGTCAGCCTACAGCCCTCTCTGCTTCTCCATGTGTGTTTTAGATTCATAGGAGCAGTTCTGTTATACTGACTGGGGTATAATCCAATCAGTACTATCACCAAGCCTCAATTAGTCAACATTTCATAGTTTTTGCCTTCAGAGCTACTGTAATGGTATCGAAGCACACATACTCCCCACTGTATTTTACCCAGGTTGGCATTTCAGGTGATTACTCTCTTACTGCCCTTCCCCCTAAGCTCTCAATGATATGGGCAATTGGTTGACCTTAGAGTGACTTATTAATAATTATTTTGGTATTATTTTGTTGGTATTATTTCCACTCTTTTTTCCTTAGGTTCCCAACATATAGCTCTCCTGCTGAAAACAAATACAAGTTCCTTCCACTGTCTCCTTTGCTCCCTGAAAACAGCATATCGCTCCCCTAGGTATTTTAAAAGGGATTTACTACAAAGTACTGCAGGGAAATATATACAGGGGAATAGAAATAACATTAACAAGATATCCAGGGTATACTAAAGTCCCTTTTTGATGCATTAGATTTAGAGATGGATGGGACCTTAGCAATCAAGGCATGGCAGTGACCTTGCACTATATAAGGTTATAATTGTGGAACATAAACTCTACCAAAGCTGAAAAGGGTAGATTATGGGCCAGTGACAGACCACGTAGATGCCCTTCAAGGACTAGTCTACCTCAGTTCAGAGAGTCTCATCACCAAAAGACTGGGGTTGAGTCTTTCGGTCTTTGAAAGTCATAAGGGAAGGCACATAGAGGTTATGATCATAGGTCTCTTAAAGTTTTAGGGAAATTCCTGGTAATTCTGTTGATACTTTCAGGAACCAGGCCTTTCTAAATTAATTCTTATCTGACCCTTTTTTCTAGATTCAGTCTGAGAAGGCATGTTCTAGTATATCTGTTTTTTGCTTGTTTTTCAGAAAATCACCCTTACCTTTGCAAAAGAAAACAAAATCTAGGCCTGAATTGGGTCAATTATTTTGTATATTAGAAAATGGAGACTTAGAGAGTCTCAGGCCAATCATTTACCCCAGGATAAACAGATAGGAAGGAACAGAGTGGATATTTAAACCCACATTCTCTGATTCCAAATCCAGGGCTGTTTCCTCTAAGCTCTGATGCTTTTCCTAATCTCCAAGTCTGGTAAACACTGTTACAAGGAAGTCCATTATGATACAATACAGATAAAAGGTTTAGCAGACTTGAACTAAACATAGACACGGGAATAGAAATAAGCAAGACCAGGTGTATTCACCAGTGTCTTTTTATAGCAGTATTTTTTAAAATAAGAGTATTACTCAAAATGATTACCATAGAATCACCTAACAGACTGGGAAGCTTATAGTTCATTCACACAATAACTGACATTTATATAGCACTTTCAGTTTTGCAAAGCGCTTGATATATATTATTGCATTTTATCCTCATAACAACCCTTAGAGGTAAGCACTACAGATATAATTCTCCCCATTTACAGATGAGAAAACTGAGGCAAGAAGCAGTAAAATGACTTGCTGATGCTCATCCAACTATTAGTTAGTGTTAGAAATTGTATTTGAACCAGGTATTCCTTGACCTGAGGCTCAGCATCCTTTCCAATATGCCATGATGCTCACTTGGAGTATAATACTGCAAACATACCTTCGTCTCTCTGGGGAACCTGAAATTCCTGTTCTTTTCTAACATTGCACTCCTGTAGATCTAGAGGCCTTATTTCTAAGTAATTATTGAAACACAACCCATTTTCTAGCAAAGGGTCAGAAGAGTGGGAGGAATAAAAGAACCCTTCCCCAGAGTAAATGTGTTTGCTCTATGTATTTGACAATGTGGTATGAATGGACAAGCCTTGGAAGGGCCACTCTATGTGTGCTTAATCTTCAAAGGTTAATAGGACTCATTTACAGGGAAAGGCACCAGTCTGCTCATTTCAAGGGACAAGGTCAGGCTTGACAGATGTAAAATCTGACCTGCAGCTGAACTGTAGTCTCAGTGTCAGGCGGGGCTTGAGGCTTTTGTTGTTTATTGTACAGTTTGATTTTAGGGGAGGTCCCTCTTTTCATCCTTTTTACAACTGGTCTCCTTTTAATTGGCTATGAAAGCAGAAACCCAACTTTCCAGGCATTGCTGTTACAGCCATATCTCATTTTATATGGCTTTCCCCTCTGTTGGTCATTACCATGTTCCCTAAATGTATGGATGTCCTATGGGTAAAATGTCCTCAAGCTCAAAGGACTGTACAAAAGGGATAATGTCTAAGGAAGATATCAGCCATTCTTCCCTTGGAAAAGCAATCATATTATAGGCTTTACTTCTGTTTTATTTGAATGGAGAATCACATTTCACAGAATCTACGTATCTCAGAATTTCACAGTTGGAAGGGAATTCAGTGGCTTTCTAGCCCTACCAATCCATACCAGAGAGATAATCCCCCTATAACACACTTGATGGGTGTCATGCAGTCTTTGTTAGAAGAACTCCAGTGAGAGGGAATCCAGTTGCAAAGTGAACTCTAGTGGTTCTTTCCCCAAGGTTGCCTTGACTCATTTCTTTACATGGCTTGAAAAATCAGCATTCCCTTCAAATCATAGTCCTTAAAGATTTGTAGGGTTTAGAGCCAGAGGGGGCATTAGAAAGTGTCTAGTTCAATCCTTCCATTTTACTGAAGAGGAAACTGAATCGAAGCTCCTGGTATTTTTGACTTCTAATCACAAATTTCAAGTTGGAAAAGAACTTAAAGGCCATCTAATTCAACCCTTCCACTTTACAGATGAAAATTCAAAGAGCTTAAATCATCTGATCTATTCATATACCAGGAAACAGGAGGAGATTCTCTCCTTCTTCCTTGTTGCTTCCCCCTCCACACCACCACCTCTCACCCTCAACCAGTAAACAACAATACTCTAGACCTGGCTTTCCAGCAACTACAGCCTGTCCTTTCCCTCATGCCCATACATGTGTCCGTGCACATACACTCACACAAAACCACAGAGAATAGCCTGAAGGAGCTAAGCAGCTCAGCTTTTAGAACTGTACCTTGGAGGCTAAGTTGTCCCAAGTTGGTGTATGAATGAAAGTTTTCCATTTGCTTTGTTACTTATTCCTCTCCTTTATCTCTCAATCTCTTCTATCACTATGTACTTCTTTCTTCTGCTCCAGGAACAGTAATCAAATCAATAGTAGCATTGCTACTAGAAAGGTTATGGCAATAGGCAAATATCCACTCACAAACTCTGTGACTTCCTAGGCTAAAATTCTTTTCCCTAACCCTTACTTCCCAATGTTTGTGGGTATACACACATATGTATATGTGCATATGCATGAATACATACACACATACATGTATATACACATAGATACAAGCACATGCATGTATATGGGTATGTGCACATATATGCAAATGCATATGTGCATGTGTGTACATATATACCTCTATGTATACATATAGTTTAACACCCTATATGTATAGTGCATGTGTGTATATACATATACACACCCCATATGCACATATGTATGTGTTCTATCTCCTTATTAGAATATAAACTTTATGAGAATATGAATTATTTTTCTAGCTTGAATTTGCATCCCTAGTGCTTTGCACAGTGTCTGGCACAGGGTAAGTGCTTAATAAATATTTCATTCCCTGATTCATTTATTCATTCAAGAATTATTCCTCATGAAATACAGATATCTTATAAGGATCCATGTATAATACTCAATATCATATACTGGTTGTCACTGAATGAAAAAGTTCCAGCATGAATTGAGAAGATACAAGCTGTGGATCTTAAGAGATTTGTTCACTATCCTCCAGAAAGAGCATTAGCTTGGGTTATATTGCTACTTATGCCACAGCCTTATTGTGTGACCTCAGGCAGGTCATGTCCCTTTTATGGCCCTCTTCTAATCTGCAAAACAAGAGGTTTTTTGGTGATCTGACCCCAAAGGTCAGCTCTAAAATTTTATGCTCTTAATCAATGACAGACAGCTTCAAATTAAAGTGGCTTAAACCCTTATGAACCCCACTCATCCAGTTTTTTTCCATCCTTTTTTAAACATAAGTCAGCATTCGTTGAAAGAATGTCTGGATTTCAGTTACACTTAGAAGAAAAAATAATATGAAGGCTTGTCTGCCAAACATTTTATAGGAGGAAGGACCTTGTAAACATAAAATGGAAAACTTTTGTCCTACACATGTTTTCAACTGATATCGCCTCTAAATATTTTTATTGCTTGTCATGGTTCAGCTACTTTTGTCATCTTGCCAATCAAGTCAGTTTAATTCAACAAGCATTGATTAAGTTCCTATTATGTGCAAGAAACCATAAAGGCATTGAGAGTACAAAGTCAAAAATGAAGAAGTCTTTGCCTACTGAACAGCTGAGGGTATGAGGGTTATCCAATATTAGTCAATCAACAAACATTTAAGTTCCTAATAAATGACAGGCACTATGCTAAGGTGATTGTACAAATACAAATGTAAGGCAGCTCCTGACTTCAAGGACTTTACTTTTTCCTAAGGTGGGGGTATGGATTATGTTAATAAATAAGTCACTATAGGAAATAAACAGTGGGGTGTGGGGGAGACCCTCTAAGGGTTTTGAAAATCAGGAACAGCCTGTGAAGAAGGAGACACTTAAGTTGATTCCTAATGGTGTCTGGAGGCTCAAAATGGTTAAAGTGATTAGAGAGAACATTTTTGACATGGAGGCTAGTCTATGGAAAGGCACAGATGTGGAAGATGGAATATTGTATAAAAGGAACAACAGCAGGCAAGTTTCCAGTATAGAGTGCATCAAGGGTAGTGATATATAATCAACCTGAAATTATAGAGAGGAGTCGGGTTGCTTAGGTTTACATCAATGAAATGTTTGTTGATGACATTGTGCTGATTGAATCAAGCCTCAAAGCATTGCAAAGCCCTCTGGAAAAGATCAAAATTCTCTCAAAGTTAGGCTTATCCATCCACACAGAAAAGACCAAATGGATGGATATTGTCCATTGCATAGGTTTCAACATGCATCTGTACATAACACTAGAGCATTTGTTTAGCAGTAGTATACCTGGTATAAAAAGTACAAGTGGACAATGAGCTGGGTCCAAAGTGCAAAGGATAAAAGAACACAGCTAGATTGCTTTCAGGAAATTTGTCTTTCTTTGACCCTAAGCTTCCCATGAAAGTAAAGGTTAATCTTTTCAATACATTGCCTTCAAAGAACAAAATATGAGTAACACACAGAGGGCAATGGAGAGGTTTACAATGGGTGTGATCAGTCTACAACACAGGGTCAATGAGGAACTCTGAAAAAGGCCAGGAATAAAGAATATCAATAAGGAATTGAATAAAAGGAAGATAAGATGATCATAATGCAAGAACAAAGGGTGATGCATAAAAACCCCAAATCTCCATTGTTATTCTTGCAATGCTAAGAGAAAATGAGGACTTTTTACCATGTTACACCTTCTGTGGTAAACTTTCAAGAACACATGGACAAGAGATATATGGGATGGGCAGGCATAGGTGAATTGCTGGGTTGTTGGAAGGGACACATGAATTGATCATTTTTGACCCACAGATCCATTTGAATATTTTGAACATACCAAGTAGAGGAATTTGCATTTTATACTAAAGGTAAGAGAAAAATCACTGAAGTTTCTTAAGTCAGGGATTGTCAAATACACATGTTGATGAAATAATCAGATAGAGATTTCCAGAAGGATGTTGGAAATGCTATAATGGAAATTAAGGATGGGATTAAATCTGAAAACATAAATCTAGGCATCATCTGAGTAGAGATGGTAACTGAATGCAACTGAAAGAAATCACCAATGGAGCAAATGAAAAGAGGGAAGAGATCTGAGGTGGAGCTTAGGGAAACTTTGGAAAACCAATATTTATAGACCAGGATTAAAATAATGAATCAATGAAGAAGATTACAAAGATATGGTCACTTTGGTAGTAGGAATCCTGGGAAGAGTGCCACAGAAAGTAAATAAAATTAAATAAATGAGACCAAGATATTTGATCATAGAATATGAGAGTTAAAAGTAATTTTAGAGATCATCTAGGTGATTAATGAAGAAACCAAGTCACTGAGAGTATACCTTATATGTCTAAGGTTTTACAGTCATTATGCAAGCCTTCCCATTCAGATCCAATCTTATTTTACTATTCCAACCTTCTTATTTTACAGATGAGGAGATATAAATTCAAAGAAACTTCTCCAAAGTCACATAGATATACAGATATGTGTATATGTGTATATAGATATATACACATATATATACACAAATCTCCTGACTTCAAAAGAAAACAGTCTTACCTTATTACCACAAATCCCATTATACTAAAAGAGACAGCAGTGAGTAATTTAGAGTGCTGTCTAAAGATTCTATAGCACCTAAGGCATACCCCCTCACAATTAGGTCCTCTAGAAAGTTTGCCCTACCTCATGGTACCTTGCAGTAAGTGGCTCAGTCACTTGAAGTTTGTTTGTTTGTTTGTTTCCTTCTTTCTTTCTTTCTTTTCTTTTCTTTTTTTTTTTTTTTGGAGGGCAATTGGGGTTAAGTAACTTGCTGGAGGTCACACTGCTAGGGTTTTGTGTGTGTGTGTGTGTGTGTGTGTGTGTGTGTGTGTGTGTGTGTGTGTGTTAAGTGTCTGAGGCTGGATCAGAACTCAGGTCCTTCTGACTCCAGGGCCGACACTCTACTCATTGTGCCACCTAGCCGCCCCTACTTGAAGTTTCAAGCTAGGAAGACAGAGATAATTGGAATGACCTTAAAAGCACAGAAGACTATATTCTTTACAAAATAGGGAAAGTAGAGAGGAGCCATAAGGGTCATGCCCATTCTGCTATCCTTTGTATTTTAATACAGTTTCCAAACTCAAGTATGTAGAAAAACCCAATGGCTTAACCCACTGTTTCCCTCATTAGAATTTGTGCTCCCTGAGGCCAGGGACGATATTTTTGTCTTTCTTTGTCTCCTCTGTGGGAGATAGTCTGCAAATGGCAGACACATAGTAAAGTGATTAATAATGATTGTTAATTAATTGATTTTAAGGTGTTTGGGTTACAGAATCATGAAATCCTGCAATGAATAATTTGAACTCAACTTCTGACACCCCTCAATTCTCTTGTCGGCCAAGACTAATATAATAAATAATAAGGCAAGATGCTTATAGTCTCTGTTTAGAGACCAAGACCAGGGGCTACATTTCGACATCTGGAGGCCGTGATTTTTAATTAGTCTAGAAGAGCAACAAAGTTAGATTACATTAAATAGTGATTATAAACAATTTGTGAGTTTCAAAAGGCCACAATTGATAGGTTATTTCATTACTTTATATCTTAATTTCAATGGCATGTTTTTTCTTAATGTTAATTTGATAGTTGGGGTAATTAATATTTTATCACTATAAAATCTATTATTTTGTTAGTTTATATAACATATACACACATATATACATACATATATACATAAATACACAACACACACACACACACACATATACATTGGGTGCATTACAGGCCTTAGTTCACTTCTCAATTTTCCATGTCTGGGGAGATAGTCTTCCCTTCAGCTACATAAATTGTTATACTTATCAACCCCTAACAGAGCATCAAAGAATTATGTTATGGCCCCCATTTGGTTCAACATGCTTATTCTTAAGTTGTACAAAGTTGAAGATAGAGCTTATCAAACTTCTATATGGCACCAGTCTGGGAGGAAAAGGTGATGAGAGAGTTGGGATTAAAAAATCCTGAATATGAGAGAACAATGGACCAAATCAAATGATATAAAATTTAATTCAATTCAGAAAAATATCTTTTAAGTGTCTACTGTGTCTAAGGCATTATGATATATCCTGGGTATAAAAGATGAAAAACAACTCACTTACTGTCCTCAAAGTGATTATAGTATAATAGAAGTAAGACATGTACATAAAACCCATCCCTCTCCTGATCTTCCCTGTGTCTATCAAGTGAATCACCACTCCCCTAGAGACTCAGTCAAGTCACAAAACCTCAGAGATATCTTGTTTTCTTACTTTTTTTTAGTTCAATCCAATAAACATTTATTAAACACTTTCAGCGCCAGGCACTGTGCTAAGCACTGGGGATACAATAAATAAAAAAGATAATACTTACCTTCATGCAGCTTACAGTCTAAAGGGGGAGACAACACACCAAAGGAGGCAGGAAAGTGGTGATTGTGGTGGTTATGAGATACCAGGGTGTAATAAGTACAGGAACACAGACAGGGGCATTTTGTTTCATAGAGATGAAACCAGACAATGCAGCAGATACAAAATAGAGTGGACTGGGAGTTCAATTTCTACCCTCTATAAAGGAAGGCATTGGAAGGAATTTGGTTCTCTGCCCTCTAATTAGAGGGGAGAGGAAGCTGAGGGAGGTGATGCCAATCAAGGCTTGAGTTAGCAACATGGTGGTAGATTTAGAGGTGATGAGCTTATCCTAAAAGGGGAATCTTCTTCTGTGGAGTTGAAACCAGGCAGGGAAACATGCAAAGTGGAGAAATATTTCAAACCAAAACATATTAAAGCTTAAAACTGTACCAAGACTTTTGGGACAGCCTGAATTTAATCTGTTGCAATTTTTTCTCAATTGTGCCTCCACAACATAATTTACATGTATCCCTTCTCTATAGTTCAGGCTCTTATCACCTTTTGCCTATAAGCCTTCTAATTGTCTTCCAGCCTCATCTCTTCACTATCCATTCTAGCTTGCCCCAGGTTGAAGAATGATATTATTTAAAGCACAGGTTTCAAAATGTTACTCTCTGATCAATAAATTCCAGTGACTCCTTATCACTCTAGTATTAAATTCTCTGGCCTTTTAAACACCTTACAACATGGCTACAAGCTACCTTTCCAGACTTACTATGTATGGTTTCTCGTCATATTGTCTTTGGTTTGGCTAAATGATCCTTATTGCTATTCCTAATAATTCCCTAGTTTATCATTTGTCTCTCTGCCTTTGTACAGGCTACCCCTCAAGCCTGGAATGAACTTCTACCTCTTAGAATCTCTAATCTTTCAAAAATCAGCTTAAAAGTTATTCTCTATATGAGATGTGTCCATCCCTATCTCCCCAATTACTAGTCTTTCCCCTGACAAAATCACTTTGTATTGATATTGTGTATATATATATATATATATATATATATATATATATATATATATATATATGAATACATGTTGTTTCTTTTCTAGAATGTAAGGTTCTTGAGGGCAGAGAGCACATTATTTTTATATTACTGTGCCTAATATAGAACTTAGAACACAATAGGTACTTAACAAATGCTAATTGTTTGGCTGGAGGTTAATAGAGGGTTAAAACAAGATTGGTGAATACTTATGAGCCCAATTTGGCTAGAACTCAGAGTGAATAAAGGAGAACAAAGAGAAAAAAGGATAGAAAGGCAGAATGGAGCCAAAGTTTGATGGGTCTTAAATACCAGGCTAAGGGATTTGCATTTTAACCTTTGGACAACATAGAGTTGCTGAATGTATTTTTTGAAAAGGACATAACATGATCAGATCTGTTCATTAAGATGATCATCTTCTTAGATGTGTATAGAAAAATTGGAGAATAATTAATAGACAGAGCCATAACTAACAGAACAGTCAGGGTTTTGCTTGAAGGGACATCCTCTCTGGAGTACAGGAAGGAGCACATACTTCCTTCCTATCCCATGGCATCTCTCATCCTTGCACAATCCTTTGCAGACCTCTATCAAGCTGCTCTCAGGATATTAGTCCTTTGGTCTTTTTTTCTATTGTTCCCATTTCTAGGACCCTCCCCTTCCCCAATTTGGAAGTGAGAGTTGAGCCCTCTGGAAAATGGACTCCCAGGATCTCTGTATATAACTGTTGAACTATAATCTGTGATATTGAGCCCTCTCACCCATAAAGTTACATTAGACACAACTTTTATTAGTTATGTCTCTAGTAATGAAGATAATCCAAAATATTCCATATGGGTTCAAAAATCAACTTCATAACAAAGAGACATGCCTAGTCAAATGGGTGTCTCACTATTCCTCAGTTTTGTACTGGTCTCTATCACCTCCAATGAATCAAGTGAAATACATTTATTAAACATCTGTAATGTCCCAGGCACTGTTAGGCATTGGGGATATCAACAAAACTGAAACATTCCTTACCCTCAAGGAACTTACATTCTATTGGAGAAAATCACATGAATATATAACAAACTAGATACATGTTAATTTTGAAGAGGAGGCGTTACCTCGTGGAAGGACTGCATGGATGATGCCTTCTGAACCGAGCTTTGAAAGAAGTTAGGGATTCTAAGAGGTGGAGGTAAAAGTTCATTCCACTAAGGGCAGTCAGGTCAAAGGAGCAGAGTGAGGTATATGACTAACAGCAAGAAGGACAGTTTGAACTGAACCAAAGACTGCATGAGGGAAGTAAGGTATAATAAGCCTGGAAATATAAATTTCATACTTAAATTCTATGATTTTTTCTGTGATGTCTAATGTCACTATTGTAAACACATCATCATTCCACTAATTACTTAGGAATTCTGACTTCCTATGCCATCCTTGTTATAATAGGTAATCATGACCATGCCATCATCCCATTTCCTATTTCATTTAAGGCAAGAGCTTTGCTCCATGACCCTACTAAATTAACATTTATGTTCAGTAGGTATAGTGAGATGGAAGTCAGTAATTAAAAAGCATCCTACCTTTAATGATAGAGGTTATGTAATACTCAAGGGAATTTAACTATTATCTAGTCTTACTCCCTTGCAAAGAAGAACAATGAAGGAAATTAAGAGGTGAAGTGGCATGTACAAAATCTGATGAGAATTACTTGCAGAACTGGCATTTGAATCAAGTTATCCTGACTGTCAACACTAGCACTCAATTCTACTGCCCACTATCAATTCATAGATGTGATCTTAGTGACTAGCTCAACTGATAAAAAAAGGAAGTCACATTTGAACCTAGGATCCTTGATCCTGTACTCTTTCCATTGTACAATGAGGATTTGAGTTACATATGAGCAGGGTCACCCCTACCCATAAATAGAATAAGCCTACTTGGAGAAATGATCTTCTCCAGAATTCCATTTTCTCCCACCACTCCACTTCTAGTTTTAGTGTTTTTGCCATCACTCTTTGGCATATGTGACATGAACACAGTCTTAATTGATGCTTCTTGGATATAACTTTACAGAAAAAAAAAGAAAAAAACCTCCTGGGACTTGTGTTAGAATCATGATTGCTCCAGCCTAGGTAAGGGAAGGAATGGGAGGTGGCGGGAGCAAAAATAGGTTTGGATATTTATTTAATTTCAGCACAGCATATTTGCGCTAATTAGAGCAGCGTCTTACAAGCAGATGTTCAAATCAGCAGGGAATAAGAGAGCCAAACAAAAGATTAATGGATTTATGTATGATTTCAACTCTAAGTGGCAAATCAACCTGGCCAGAGGACGATGAGTGAGGAGGTGGACTTCAAGTACCGGGCTCCCTGGGGAGATCCTATAGATCATAATAAGGCACACAGTGGAGAACAATCCTGTATTCTGATGGGATGCTATGGTATTAATGTAATGTAACATAATGCCTCATGTTTATGTCACACATTAACTTTTCCCTTGAATGCTTTTTATTCTTCAATTCAACTCAGCTACCATTTATTAAGGATTTACTATAAGACAAGCTTTGTGCTAGATATAAATACAAATAAAACTTGTATTCAAATTATTTTATAGATGCACATTAGGTATATATACATGTATATGTGTGTATATATCTATCTTCTATATGTAATATACACATCTATGTACATGTAACTTATACATTCTATAAATTCATTTTAATTTGTATAATTTTAATATATCAATGTTATATTTAATGTATTTTAATATATATTTATTTTTTAATAAATTTACTTATTTATTTTTAGTTTTCAACATTCATTTCCATAAGATTTTGAGTTACAATTTTCCTCTCCCCATCTTTTGCCTACCCCCCACCCCAAAATAGCAAGCCTACTGAATACCCCTTCCACCAATCTGTTCTCTCTTATATCCTCCCCCATCACCCCCTAACTTTTTAGTAGGGCAAGATGGATTTCTATACCCCAGTGACTGTATTTCTTATTTCCCAGCTGCATGTAAAAAAAGGGCATAGTAATGCTTGCACTACCTGTATCATAGATTTCTTATAAAAAAAAGGACTTTGTAAACCTTTATAGAGATAAGAATTCTTCATTACACAGTCATCACCTTAAGGATGAGCAAATTAAATCTTGGGGAAGTCAAATGACTTGTCTGTGGTCACACATGTGATTGCTGAACAAGAACCTATGTTTCCATGGCCATAGAATCAAGAATTCATAAATTTGGGGATTGAAGAGACCATCAAGGCTATCTAATTCAACTGTATCATTCTACAGTTGAGGAAACAGAGGCCCTTGAGGTAAAATGACCCAAGATCACAAAGCAAATGAATGGTCAACCCAAGATTTGAATGTAATTCCTATAAGTCTGAATGCAGCACTATTTCTATTTAATTGATCTAGACTGCCTTTCAATCAATTCCTCCTAGTCAAGGTGCAGCCCCACTAAAAGGTGAATGATAGGCAAGTGATCCTTCTATATTTTTCTCAATCCTATGGCTCTAACAGTAAGGTTCTATTTCTTAAAAAATAATTTACTATGCTCTCTCTAAGGACCTGGCACTGTGCTAAGATGTAGAGCTACAAATTCAATTAAACAGGACCATTCTTGCCCTTAAGGAGCCTACATTATAATGATAGAAATTAAAGGCATGGTGTGGATTTTCCTAATTCTTGGTAATAAAAGGCAAAATCTCACCTATCAGAGCCAGGAGACAAAAAAGAAGAGTCCAAAGTTGCTCTGGGAAGGAGGGGCATGAAGATTGTGGTCAGAGTAGAAGCTGTTTGTTGAGGAGATGACTAGTTTCTATTTCTAGCATAGGTATGCCTAGAGGGTATGACAGTTTTACTCTCATACCCTTGGTATTCATATTATGATGGATTCTCCCCTTTCTCCCATGTAAAAGTAACATTTTCAGGGAGATAAGCCCTTATAACCTATAGACATGCCTATGACTTCCAGGTAAAATCATCATATTTCACTTTGACAAATACCTAGGCCTAGAGTAAACAATTTTGGCAGAGTTGGCGGAAGAAGATATACAGCCTGATACTTTGTGAAAGTGTGCATCCTTTTAGAGTGGGAAGGTCTTTGTTGTCAAGACCAGCTGGCATTTCTTTTTTTGGTCCCAAGCCATTTTGGCCGCAGTGTTTAATGAGTGTGAGGGTCTCTGCTTACAAACTCGTGTGGATCTAGCCTAGTCCTACTGAATTCCTGTGTTTCCTGCATCCCAATGCTTCATTCCCCTTGCTTGATCTCTCCATAGCATTATTCACTTGTGTTCTTTCACTCTGGTCAAAGCCTATGACATGGAATCTTCAGTTCCAAAGGATAACTGCAGTGTCCCCAACAGAGTAGAAAGTGTTTTTATCATCAAGTGTTTTTTCTACCAAGAGGTAGTGTTATAGAAAGGTGAGGAGAAAGGAGGAAGTTAGAGGAGGGAAATAACATTTATTAACCACCTACTAAGTGCCAGGCACTTTCTTAGTATTATCTCATTTTATTTTCATAATATACTTGTGAGAAAAGTACTATTATTATTCCCATTTTTCACAGTGAGGAAATTGAGGCAGATAGTGGTCAAATGACTTGCCCAGGCTCACAAAGCTAGTAAGTGTCTGTGCCTGGCTTTAAAGTTAGGTCTTCTTGAATCCAGACCAGGTGATCTATCCTTTTTACCACCCAATTCCTTCTAAAAAATGTGCTGGACCTAGAAAAAGAAGACATAGTTTCAAATTATGCCTTATGTCAAATAACCTTTTAGACAGTTTCCTCATTTGTAAAATGGGAATGATAACACCTTTAATGCTTACCTGTGTTGTAAGGAAAGTACTTTGTAAAATTTAAAGCCCTGTAATAGAAATAGGTGGGTTCTATTTTGTGGAGGGTTCACCGTGTGTGTGTGTGTGTGTGTGTGTGTGTGTGTGTGTGTGTGTGTGTGTGTGTGTGTTTTGGGGGAAGAGCTGGGGTTGTTGCAAGAAATGGCATCAGTAAAAATGTAAACAAGGAAGAGTTTGTTGTAGCGTTTATTGTAGGACTTTTAAGTCTTTTTTTTAAACAAATGCTTTATTAACTTCTGCTTTACATCAATCATTTCTGCCAGATTTTGAGTTACAATTTTCCCCCGTTTCTCCCCTACCTGCCCTCCCAGAATAGCAGTCCCCCAAGATATCGCTTCCTCCAATCTGCTCTCACCCATATCTTCTCCCATACCCCCTTCGACTTTTCCATTAGAGGAAGGTGAATCTCTGTGCCCCAATGCCTGCACATCTCCCCATTACAAGCAAAAGAGTATTAATAATAGTATTTATATATATTTGAAACATTTAATTTTAAGACCTCGAATTTCAGATCCATTCCCTTCCTCCCTTGTCAAACATTCCCTCTGGGAAGATAAGTAATTCAGTATATGTTGTACATGTCTAGCTATGCAAAACTTTACCATAGTAGATATATTGTACAAGGCTGCTTATAATTCCCTCCCACCCATCCAACCCCCCACCTAGTCCATTCCCTACTTGATCCAGTCCCTTTTCTATAGTGGGTACTTCAAACCTCCCCTCCCCCCAAAATGCCCTCCCCTCCATCATCGCCCCTCTCATCCCCCTTCCCCCTACTCTCCAGCAGGTTGAGACATCCCATTTAGTATGTATGTCATTCTCTTCCTGAACCAGATTCAGTGAGAATGTGGTTTTCCCTTTTTGTCTTCCTATTCTTCCCCTCCCATGCAGCCACTTCCCCTTGCTTCTTCTACATGAGATAGTTTACCCTACCCTGTCTCTCCCCATCTCCTCTTGCCACTTTCCTCTCTCACCTCATAATTTCACCCCTTGAGTATCCTCCCTTCCCAACAAATTCAACCTATGCCTTCTATCCATATATAACTGTAAACATAGGTACACATATTCACATATGTATTTATATGGCCATACACCCTTCTTCCATTATTTTCATACTGAGAAAGTTTTCATCAGTCATAGTTATTGTTTTTCCATACAGGAATGTAAATAACTCAACTTTGATAAGTTCCTTTTGATTTCTTTTCCCTGATTACCTTCTCAGGCAACTCTTGCTTCTTGTGTCTGGATGTCAAATTTTCTATTCAACTCTGTTTTTTTCCTCAAGAATGCTTGAATGTCCTCTATTCCACTGAATGGCCATATTTTCCCCTGAAACAAAATACTCAGTTTTGCTGGGTAGGTTACCCTTGGGTTCATTCCCAGCTCTTTTGCCCTCTGGAATATCATATTCCATGCCCTTCCATCCCTCAGTGTAGAATCTGCCAGGTCCTGTGCTATTCTGATTGTGTTTCCACAATATTGAAATTGTTTCTTCTTGGCTGCTTGGAGTCTTTTCTCCTTGATCTGGGGATTCTAGAATCTGGCTATAATATTCCTGGGAGGTTTCTTTTTGGGATCTTTTTCAGGAGGTGATCTGTGGATTCTTTCAACTTCTATTTTGCCCTCTGGATCTAAAACATCAGGGCAATTTTCCTTGAGAATTTCTTGAAGGGTGATTTCTAGGTTCTTTCTTTGATCATGGCTTTCAGGTAGTCCAATAATTTTTAAATTGTCTCTCCTGGATCTATTTACCAGGTCAGTGGTTTTTCCCACGAGATATTGCACATTGCCTTCTTTTTTTTTTTAACATTGCCTTCTAATCTTTCATTTGTTTGGATCTGTTTAACAGCATCTTGATTTCTCATAAAGTCATTAGCTTCCATTTGCTCCAGTCTAACTCTGAAGGAATGAATCTCCTCTGTGAACTTTTGAGATTCTTTTTCCACCTGGCAAATTTGGCTTCTTAAGGCATTCTTCTCCTCATTGCCCTTTTGGGCCTCCTTTGCCATTTGAGTTAGTCTATTTTTTAAGGTGTTGATTTCCTCAGTCAGATTGTTGACCCTCATTTCATGCTTTTCCTGCATCCTTCTCATTTCTCTTCCCAATTTTTCCTCCACTACTCTTATTTGATTTTTAAAGTCCTTCTTAAGGTCCTCTATGGCCTGTAACCCGCTCATATTTTCCTTTGGGGCTTTTGGAGCAGGATTTCTGACCTCACAGTCCTCTCCCTCTTCTATGCCTCGATCCTCTTTGCCCCCAAAATAGGAGTCTAAGGTTGCATTTTTCTGTTTAATTTGTTTCCTTTGCCTTGGCATGTTGCCACTTAATTACTTGACTTTTGGGCTTGTTGCCACAGTATGGCTGTGACAGGTGAACTTTTGTCCCGAACATGTCAGGGCACAACTTCCATTTCTGGCAAGCTGGAAACCCACCCATGACCTCCACCCCAGATCACAATCCAGATCCTGGGAGGTTAAAGCAAGAGTGACTACCCCACAAGACTGATCGCTGGATCTATCTACAGTTTGCAGGCCAGGAGCTGGAGCTGCTTCTGAAAACTACAAAATAGAGTGTCTCCTCAGCGGCTTCTAGCCCCCAGGGGAGGAATCCGACACCTTCCCCAAATACTGGTCCCAAAGTCCATAGGGCACTAACCTCTCACTTTGTCCTAGGCATGTCCATGTTGATAATTGTGGAATCACCACAGCTGCTGGTGTTCTGGGGTCCCTCCAGCCGGCTGCTGGCCCGGCTGCCCTGGGGCTAAAACTGCCACTCAGGTGGACCTGTGCTCGGCTCCCTGGCACACTGCATGCTGTGGGCTCCAAGAGTGCTCCGCTGGTCCTTCCTGCAGGGCTGCTGGGCTCTCCTCAGAGGGAGGTTAGCTTCTCTGTGTCGTTCTGTGGGTACTGGGGCTCCAGAAGTTGCTCAGAGTCCCCTTTTACATAGTTTGGAGGTAATCTGGGGGGAGAGTGCCTTGGACGCACTGTTTCTACTCTGCCATCTTGGCTCCACCCCACTTTTAAGTCTTTTAAGGACTAGTTTTAGAGTTAACAGAATAATAGATTAAGAGATGGAAGGGACCTCTGAGATCATCTAATCATATCCCCCTCATTTTTTCAGATGAAGAAACTAAAGCCAAGAGATGTTAAACAATTTGCACTGGGTCACACAGGTATTACGTAGTAGAGCCATGATTTAAGCCCATGTCCTGTGACTCTAAATCCAGAATTCCTTCTACTCTACCATAGTTTGTTGTTGCTCAATCATTTTTCAGCCCTGTCTGATTCTTTGCGACCCCATTTGGTGTTTTCTTGGAAAAGATCCTGGAGTAGTTTGTCATCTTTTTCTTCAGTTCATTTTTAGTTCACTTTTCAATTCATTTTCAGTTCGTTGCATATGAGGAAACTGAGGCAAACAGGGTTAAGTGATATGCCCAGGATCACACAGCTAGTAAGAGTCTGAGGTCATATTTGAACCCAGGAAGATGAGTCTTCCTGACTGCAGGCCCATTGCTCTATCCAATGTGCCACCTAGCTATCCAATTTGCTCTACCATACTACTTCACAATAATCAGTTTCATGGAATTATGCATATAGAATTGGAAGAGACATTAGCAACCTTGTAGTCCAAATAACCTTTCCCATTTTCCAGATGAACATCAGACCTGGAAAGATTGTACATATCATCTATAGCAGTGCATTCCCTCCCCTGACATTTTAGAAATGAAGAAGCTGAGGAACAGAGAAGGGAAATTAATTTCTTGATTTTTTTTCTTTTTGCTAAATTTTAGCTTTAGATATCACAGCAACATTTTTAAGAACTAATTAGAAATTTAGAGATGTACAAGAGCTCAGAGTTCATTTAATCCAACCCTTGTATTTTACAGATGAGGAAAATGAGGCCCATAGAAATTAAATGAATTGCCAAAGGTCACCCAGGTTGTAGGAGACATAATCAGAATTCAAACCCAGGTCTTCCAATAATTCCAGTGCTCTTTCTGCAATGCCACAATGAATCTCCCCAATACCATGCTGCAGAAATAGACACAAAATGTTCTATCAAATCATTTTGTTGAAGAGATTTGTGACACTTGGCCGAGTACTTGACCTGAATCCTGGAAATGTCTTTTTTTTCCAGCACATTATTTTCCTATCCCATAGAGTATTCTGCAGCAAACTGATAAAGAGAACAATTTTATATTGCGTTTGCTGAGTAGCTAGTGAACGCCTCACTACCTTCCACAGACCATGTAGCGTACTGTTTGATCCTGTTCAGAATGTAGGATTTGATGGTCATTGCTGGGCTACAAAGGTTTCACAACCATGTAATTAAATGGGCCCCATTATAGATCTCCATAGTCTTAGTGACAGCTTTATTGGCAGTAGCTGTTTAAATTTGGCTGCTAAGCTTTTATAACATGGAAACCACATTGTACTTTTACTCATTATTTGAGCACCAACTCCATACAAGATGTTGTAGGGAAATATACACACAAATAGGATACAGCCCTTGCTTCCATGAGCTTATAATGTTACATGAAATAAATAGCCTACAAATAGCTATGAGGCAAAGCCACCAATTCCTATCACACAAGACAATAAATTTTAATAGCTAACATTTATGTGTTATGTCTTTGAGATGGATACAACCCTTTATGTACATTTTTCTTATTTGGTCATCATAGCAACCCTTTGAGATAGGTGCTTATTATTAGTCTTTTTTTTTTAGATGAGAAAACTGAGACTCAGAGAGGGTATGTGAATTGCCCATGGTCACATGATTTGGAATTGTAGGAGGCAGGATTCAAACCATTCAAACCCAAGTCATTCTTGAATACCTGCCCAGGATCTTTATATTATATAGTTTCCAAATTAAAAAAAATAATGGAGTTCATTCATAGAATAAAAGTAGGGTGCTAGCAGTTTGGGGAAATTTCTAGTTACCTGACCTTTGTACATCATCTGGAATACAAATTCTAGAATTGGGCCATCTGAAGAAAGCCATTAAAAATTACTGAGTTATCTTCTGAAACTTGCAGACTATATACGTCACCACTGCTACTTTGAAGTGGTGGGGCTAAAGGTGAGTGTTTCTCTTCTTTTCTCCTTCCAAACACTGCTTACTCTGTGGATAAACTACCATTAGGTTATGACATGTGCTTTCTCTCAGCTCTACTCTGTGGCAAATTCAGTCTTTCAGGCATTAGATCAAATAAAAAATGTTTTAGAACATTGGAATAAGACAGTAAATCACCAGTCTGTGCTTTTTATGCTTTTACTGACCAAAGAAGAACATAAAAGCATCTAAAAGGAAGGAAAAATTTGACTTTTCTCAGGGCCTTCTCTGTTGGAAAATGTGCTTCTTTCATAGAATATGATTAAGGACAATTGTAGGCATGGCTTAAAGACATGCATGTCACTGTTCTTTTGATTTGATGGCATCTTACATTTTTCTATTCTATTCTCCAAAGATTATGTATCTATTAAGTGACTAATTAGAAAAACTGGGATAAGCATTTTTATCAATAGCATTCCTTATGTCTAAGAAATTTCTATGTATAGCATAGATGCTGAAAATATTTGTTGAAAAAAATGAATGAACAAATGAATGAATGAATGAATGGATCTTGAATTAATATTTAGTTTGCTCAGTTATCTGGACAAGAAAATTTCCTAGAGTTAAATCACAAGGTTTCTTCTCTCTCTAAGATGGCATTTAGTCCTTAGCAGGGGGCTAGGACATAGTAAGAGCTTATTTAATAAATGTCTATTGTTTTTTAAGTAAGGTCTGATGGCATTTAAGAGAAGCAGTGTGGTATAGTAGATAGAAAGCTGACCTTTGAATTAGGAAGATCTAGATTCAAGCCCTGTCTCTGATACAGAAAGGTTGTTACTACCTATGGCAAATTATTACTTTCAGTGCCCCAGGGAACTCTATGACTATAAGTTACAGATAAGTTATTATTTTTATCAAATGAAGGGGATTTCCATACCAGAAGTTCTATACATTGATGAAATCACAGGCTTAGAACCTCCACAAAATATAATTATGTCTTTCAATATCACTGACAGTGATGTTTTGAATTACATGGGATTTAGGATGTTATGCATCAGTTAATATTAATAACTGACATTTATATTTGCGCATTAAAGTTTGCAAAGTGCTATAATACATCACTTCCTTTTATCTTCACAAAACTTCACAATTGCATTTGCAAAATGCTGCAATACATTACTCCCTTTTATCCTCACAAAAAATGTATGTAGGTAATACAAATAATACTATTCTCATTTGACAGTACTATTTTTCTGTATATGGAAATTGAGGCTCAGAGAGGTTAGATTAGTTGCTCATGGCCACATAACTAGTGAGTATCTAGGGCTAGATTTGGATCTAGGACCCACCTAACAACAAGTCTATTGTTTTTCACCACTATTCTACTGAAGAGACTTAACATCAAGTGAAACTTACACCTAGACTGTCTGAAGAGCTGCTTTATACAGATTTGACTTGTCATATTGGTTTTCTTTTTTCTTAATGTGCTTAAAAGAATTAAGAGTTGATGACATCTTCCATGTGTATGGCAACATCTCCCCTGAGGTGGTTGATGTTTCCAGTCTGGGCAGTGATTTATAATCCCAAAGGGTGTGGGGGCTGGTGTCGATAACACTACAAGTGTCTCTTTCCTTCAAAGAAAAGTTATTCTCATTTCTGGGTTTATCTCTTATGCTCCTCATCAAATCCTCTCATGTTTATCTTCTTTTTCAATTTTGATTGATTTTCATTTCCTTACTTAATTAAAGGATAGTTTCCACAATAAACTCCCTTTAGTCTATAGTAGACTAGGGGATAATGAAAAGAACTTGGACTGGGGGATGGGACCCTCAAGTTTTTCTTCTGCCTGACACTCATTTCCTCTGTAACTTTGGGCAAGGTATTTCCCATCTTGAACCCTTGGTCCAGAATGAGTGCTTGGACAAATTTCTCCATAAGGTCCTTTCTAGATGAAAAATTGTATGATCCTAAAGAAGCATCATCATCAAACTGTGTTCTGCAAACCACTTCCAGCCCACTCTCCTCCCACTTACTTTTCTGTACAGTACACAAACTAACTACTCTTAGCTTGTGGGCCATACAAAAATAGACTGGATTTGCTCTGCAGGCCATAGTTTTCCCCCCTTGCTATAGATTTAGGACTTAGGGGGGAACCTAGAGGTCATCTAGTCCAAACCTCTTATTTTTTTTTATATTTTTATTTAAAGTTTTGAATTGCAAAATCTATCCTTTTCTCTTTCTCTCCCCTCCCCACTCCTTGAGATGGTAAGCAATCAGATAGTTTATACATGTGCAATTATGTAAAGCATTTCCATATTAATCATTTTGTACAACAAGATTCAAATAAAAGGAAAAAAAAGAAAGAAAATGAAAAATAGCATGCTGCAGTCTGTACTCAATATCACTTCTTTCTCTGGAGGCGAATAGTATGCCTCATCATTATTGCTTTGGGATTATTTTGTATCATTGTATTGCTGAGAATAAGTAAGTCATTCACAGTTCTTCACTGAACAATACTGCTGTTACTATGTACAAAATTCTCATGGTTCCATTCACTTTACTATGTATCAGTTGTATAAGTCTTTCCAGGTTTTTCCTGCTTGCTATTTCTTACAGAACAATAATATTCTGTTATAATCATATCACAACTTGTTTAGCCATTCTACAATTGATGGACATCCCTTTGATTTCCAGTTCTTAGCCACCACAGAAAGAGCTGCTATAAATATTTTTGTACAAATAGGTCCTTTTCCTTTTTTTGTGTGTCTTTGGGAATATAAATATAGTAGTGGCACTACTGAATGACACTACTGAGCATGCACAGTTTTATAGCCTTTTGGGCATAGTTCCAAATTCCTTTCCAGTATGGTTGGATCTTTTCATGATTCTACCAACAGTGCATTAGTGTCCCACATCCCCTCCAACATCCAATATTTCCTTTTTTTGTCATATTAAACAATCTGATAGATGTAAAGTTGGTACCTCAGAATTGTTTTAATTTGCACTTCTCTAATCAATGTAATTTAGATCATTTTTTTCAAATGAATAAGGATAGCTTTGATTTCTTTTTCTGAAAACTTCCTGTTCATATCCCTTGACCATTTATCAGTGGGGAATGACTTGTATTTTTATAAAATTGACTCAATTCTTTATACGTTTGAGAAATGCTGCCTTTATCAAGCAAATTTTTCCTCCCAGCTTTCTGTTTTCCTTATAATTTTCAAACACCTTATTTTAACAAATGAGGAAACTGAGACCTAGTGAACAGAAGTGAATCGCTAAAGGTTACATAAGGAATAAGTAGAAGAACCAGCTTTTCAACTTAGGTCCTCTGACTCTAAATCTATTTTTTTTCTCATCACATTATATAGTCTCCTACACAGGGAATGATGATCTTGGATACCATTCAATGTTATATGCTAAAATGGTGACAGAATCTCATAAAGTAGTTTTATGACATGGGTCTCAAGGACAGTGTTACAGTGGAAGTACTATCATAGCATAAGCTCTCCAAGAACAGGTGGTGCCTGTGTCTTATCCATCTCTATTTTCCCCACAGTCCCTAATACAGTGCTATGAATGCTGCAGGTACATGAATAATGAATGGATAATTGAATGAATGAGTACAAGACTGGCCTTCCACTCAGGGTGTTTGTTTGCATTCTAATAAGGGAGGGGAGGGGCTGTTTGGGGCTGGGATATACCAGAGATGGCATTCTAGGCTATCCTTTTGAAGAAGCTAGATACCACAGTGGATAGAATGGCAAAGAATACTCTGGCAAAGGAACTAGAGGGTCAGATTAAAAATCCCACATCTGAAACTTACTACTTATGTGACCCCAAGAAACTCACAGTCTCTTAAATACAAGACAATCCCTCCTCTCAGGGTATTTGTCAGAAAGTCAGAAAGACCTGAATATGAATCTGGCCTCAGACACTTACTAACTTAGTGACCTGGGCAAAACACTTCATTGCCGGCTGTCTCAGTTTCCTCATCTATAAAATGGGTGAAAATAACATCTACCCCCCAAGCTTGTGAAAATAAAATGAAATAATATTTGTTAAGTGATTTACAAAAGTTAAAGTGCTATATTAATGCTAATTATTTTATTTTTGCTGTTGCTGTTGTGGTTGTGCTGTTGTTGTTGTTATAATATTGTCTTTCTTCCTATTCCCAGAGCAAGAGATGAGAAGTTGGTGGATGGGTTGGATCAGTCCACACATGACAATATGGCCAGAGATAACTGAATTACAGGCATCTATGGAAATAATAATTATCTATATTGTATCAAACTTTAGTAGAAGGTACATTTATCTTGATTTTTCACTCAGTTTGGTTGCTGGTTGACTAAAAAGACCAATATAAAATGCTCATGGGCTTCAAGCAAAGCTTGATTATTCTACCATCTGACCTTAGGAATTTCCCAAGAAAACATAGGAGTTTTTCTTTTCTTTGGGCCTTAAGATTATTTCTGACTTTCTACATTTATAAAGGATCATAGATTTAGAGGTAGAGGTAATCTCAGAAGTCATCTAGTCCGATTGCTTTATGTTTCTGAAAAGGAAACTGAGATCCAGGGAGACTGTGAGTTTCTTGGGGTCATCTAAGTAGGAAGTATCGGCGGTGGGATTTCTACCCAGATCCTTTGGCTCCCTTGCCAAAATATCCTTTGTCAGGTGTTTACCGACCTGTGATTAAAATAATAATACATATTCCAAAATATTGACTTTATCAGAGGCAAGGGCTTCTGTATTTCAGTGTAACATGCACGTACTATTTATTATAAGATACGTATATTCACATATGTTATTGTCTAAAATGCAACTCTTGGGCTGCATATATAGTTAGGATTGGAAATCTCTCCTTTTTCTGAGGTGAGTAGTGCCTATACCACCCATAACATATGAGTTCCCATTACAGAAGTAGGCAGGCCCCACAATCTAGGCAAGGCTCAGCATTCTTTTCTCCAGTCCCCAAGAGGTATACCAAGCTAGAGGTATATGTATCTGCTCCCTTAAATATGATAATTTTAGGGATTCAAAACAAAAGCTATTTCCTAAGTTGCTAGCATTTAAGGATAGCAGCCCCTTCCCACCAAATTCTGATTACATAAAAGAATATCACAAATAGACAATAGTAAGTAAATCCATTTAACAGCAAAAATAAATGAGAGAAACTATGACAAGTTATGATAAATCAGAAAATAGAAAAGATTTATTTGGCTCTTTGGATAAGAGTGAGCTAAGATCTTAGCTTAACCAAGAGAAAGGCCCCAATCTCAGCCAAGAGGAAATTCTGTCTCTGAAAAATGGAAATCAGGGACATGTATCTAAGCTGGCTTTCCCTACACATCTGCAGCTTCTAAGGCTTTTGTTACAGGCCTCTCTCCTGAAGAATCTCTCTTTCCTCAACTATAGATGCTTCTTTCTGGCAGAAACTCTGGTACCAACTCTTCCTTCCTTTAGGACTACACTGACACCTTTAGCATCCTCTCTACCAACTAGGAGTTGGGTCTGCATATGAGCAGCATGCAAAATGCCCCAGGATTAGGTGAAAACTAGGCTATGTTGGTTATGGTTGTAGAGAAACAGAAATGCCTCTATAAGAATTCTGCAGGTGTGCAGGAAGTGGCAGAACCCAAAGGGCACATTGCAAAGGGGCTTTCTTGGTATGTGACTGGGTACAGTTTCTTCCCTGCTTCAGTAGGCATCATCATATTTCATTTAGTGTTTTTCTGCTTGCTATTAAGCCATCATTCTCAGAATCCAGACTCTTTGGTGACCCTCTTCACTGACTAGACTTGCTGCTTTGACACCCATGGAGGTAAGAACTAGATTTTAACCTTTTTGAAAGCAAGAGGTTTCACTATTACTTTTTCCTCCTTCTATCCCCTGTACCTAGCACAGTTCTTGGAACATACTAGGCACTTAGAAATACTTGTTGATTGATTAAACCCTATGGGAAATGGACCAGTCATTCTCCTGCACAACAGGTCCCCTTTGCTTCCACCAATAAGACATTAGATCTTAATGTAGACTGCTGTACTTTCTACTTGACTCTTTCTGCCCAAGTGAAAAAAAAAATCCTGCTATGAACTCTATGCTGTCCTAGACAAACACTGATTACATAAAAGAATATCAAAAATAGACAATAGTAAGTAAATCCATTTAACAGCAAAAATAAATCAGTTGAATTCCCAGCATCCACTGACCTAAGGAATCCTAAACACAAGATGTTGCTCTCCAGGTATCCACATGAATCCGCCAAGTCCCTAGGGACCAAAAATTATTCACACTAGAGGGTTAGAACCCAGGATTTCACATATCTCTGTGAGCTGTGTCCGCTCTCCAACCCTGAGATAACTGCCCACTTTTGCTGGTAAACTAACTGATTAAATTCATATTCTACCTTGTGGCAGAATTATATTTGGTCATTCTGTCATCAGGAGCCTCCTGTTGTTGGAATTTCCATTTAAATTTTGCATGTAATTACCAACCCCTATGGATATAATTCCCTATAGGTATATTCATTAGCTGTCTATTTCCTTGTCCCTGCATGCAACTCCCTAGGTTTTGGTGGTGGCAGCCTGCTTGCCAGATATCAAGTGTGGGCATCAGTGAACTAGTAAATGTCTTGCTACATCCCAGATGCTTAGTGAGGTACCCATGGGGGCAGACTAAGCAGACTAGATGTTTCAGGAAAAGAATTTTCAGTATTGAGATTAAGTTTAAAAATTGGCTGTCTGAAAATGAGGACCGACTTTCTATGATTTTGTCCTGCTTTGTGCCTTGAAAAGAATGACTAACTTGATGGACATGGTTTGACATAAGGAAAAAATAGAAAATTGTCAGAGGCCTGCTTATTCCATCCATTAGGAAAAAACAAGAGAGCAAAAGAGGAAGTATCAATAGCAACTAACAGAAATCAAGTATCTCCCCTACCCAGTGATGGAAGGGATTTTGACCTTTAACCAAAAGGACTTGTGACCTTAGAGAACAATACTGGAAGCCGGCAAGGGAAAAATTCAGGCCAAATGAGTGTCAGGAGACAGAAAACTGTAGAATAGCAGTGAGCCTCATTCTTACACGAGAAGAGAACTTCAGAACTAGTGACAACTCTCTTCCAAAGGCCCCGTCTAGGCTTTAGTTGAGACTGTAATAACTTCATGGCTGATTAAAGTTTCTCTAATGTCCAAAAGCTCCTTATGTACTGCTGAAAATACAGAATCCTCTCCCTGCCTTCTTTGTTTTTATCTATGTGCTTTGGTACATAAGTAGATGATTTGGCTTTTGATATTAGGGCTAAAATTCCCATGCAGGCAGCCTATATGATAGGTTGCCATGCTTGTTTTTGAACTAAAAATACCCCCCCAAGTAAACAATGTATATCATTTCTTTGCATTTAATAAGTAACTTTGCTTGTTTTCAGAGAGAAATCTTTGCGTATGTATGGCCTCTAGTTGCTTTATGTGTATGATTCATTGCCAATGGATGTAGTATAGTTGCAAATCTTAAGAAAAAAAAGCAATCTTAGAAGAATTAAGGCTCTGAGTCACCCAAAGGGTAATGGAAAAATACACAACTGGTTTAAGTAGGTTTCAGCATATTTCCAATGATGATTTAAATACCCAGATGCTCCAAGTGAGGTAGGCTGTGTATGCCAGCATACCTTGTGATTCACATCCTTTAGAGGTAGTAAGCAGCACAAAAGAGGCGAGCAGCATGTGGTAGATCATCTAATATATGCTTCTTAGCACACCCAGGTCTATACAAGAAGGAGGATAAGCAAGGTCGTTCTGAAGGGTTACTAGTATTAGTACACAAGAGCTAATTGTTAAATTTTTTTTGAGTATTTATACCTTGGAAAATGGGAAATGCTACAATTCAGCATTTGGGTGCAGCTAGGTGGTGCAATGGATAATGTGCCGGACCTAGAGTCAGGAAGATGAGTCTTTATGAGTTCAGGTATAGTCTCAGAGACTTACTAGTTTGTGTCCCTGGGCAAGTCACTTAACCCCATTTGCCTCAGTTTCCTCATCTACAAAATGAGCTGGAAAAGGAAATGACAAAACACTCCAGTATCTCTGTCAAGAAAACCCAAAATAGGGTCATGGACATAACTCAACAACCACAACCACAACCACCACAACAGCAACAACAACAAATCAAGTTTGATTTATCATTTTGTTGCTTATCTTAGAAACATGGTGGAGAAAATGTTAATAATTCAGATTAAACTTAAGTGTGCCTCATGTACAATATTTTTTCTGCAGGGTTGATTGTTATATATTTGCTTGCACACTCCTGGGCATAAGAGATATCTAGGAAATGTATAGTATGGAAAGGAGGTAATCTGGTGATGAAGTAAGTATGATAGATAATTGATGGATAATCCAAAGATTTTGCTTGTACTCACAAAATATAAAAACATCTACATAAAGTCCCCTACCTGTGTGATATGTATACATTGGAAGATCTTTGAAAGAACATGCATAACAATCAGGGAGAATAAGAAGGCATGGGTGTACTATGAGCCGCATCAGTTGAAAGGTTAAGTACAATACTGAGAAAGTCATCCTAGTACCAATGCAATTCACAGCACCCAAAATCACAATAAATATACCAACTGTGATTATAAATATTCCTGCATGGTGCTCAATCACAAAATATAGCAGATTCTCCATATAGAGTACAGAAACAAAGCATTTATTCAGACACCAGAAAACCAAATCCCAACACCAGGAAACCAAACCCATCAAAACAACATTGAAGTTAATGCACCACAATATAGCAGAGAGCCACACCATCCTTTAATCTTAACACAAACCAGTATAAGATCAATATTTACTCACAAACTCAACTAACTCCTTGCCTGACATCCTTTCTCTCTCCCACTGTCTCTGGCGCTGACTCCCAGCTTCCTGTGGGCTCTGCTCCATCCTTCAGCAAACTCCTCCTACCACAGGCTCCATATGACTATATTCAGCCTATTAAGGGGCAGAGTATATTTTCAAAGCAGGGAAGCTTCCTGTGGGTCTGCTCCACCCTTTAGCAAACTCCTCCCACCACAGGTTACATGTGACCACATTCAGCCTATTAGGTGGCAGAGTTTATTTTTAGAGGAGGGAAGGTCTTCAAACTCCCCCCAGGTCTATTAAGGGGTAGAGAAGATCTTCAGATTCCCATTCCCATTACAGTCATAGAAGCAAAGTCTCTGCCAATATGTACTAAAGACAACAATGAATGAGCCTAAGTGTTTGTACAACTTGTTCTGATGGAGAACAAGGAAGAGTAGGGGGTAATGGTGATAGTGGAAAGACAGAGAAGAGAGAGAAGCAGTTACAGTGGAGAACTTGGGAAGAATGGAGTCATAGTAATATTGACGTAAGGTTTGATCAGGGCCACATTAACTTCTTAGGTAGGGCCAGGATAGACCTATCCAAGGGCATATTCTATGATACCTTCTGCAGGAGGCCTTTTCTAACTATTATCTCTTTGTTTAATTACCAGGACCTTGCTCTCTATGATTAAATGACTTCTACTTTAGTTCTATTTTCTATGCACTTATTTATTTACATGTTGTCTCCTCCATTAGAATATGAACTCCTTGAGGGCAAGCACTGATATTTGCCCTTTTGTTTTCTCCTTTGTATCCCCTCAACTATGTTTGGCACATAGCATGGCATTTTTAATTGATTTCCTTAAGTGAATTTGACCTTGCCACAAGAATATTTATAGCTATGCTTCAAAACCTGTCATAGCCTGTGCTTAATAGCCTTCAGTGTCTTCCCATTGCCTAAGACTTGAAATATAAACTAGTATTTAAGTTTCCTTCTAGACTTTTCATACTATTTTCCTTCATAAACACTATACTGCAAACAAACTGGTCTACTAGCTGTCCCCCAAATTCAACGCTCAATCTGCTTCCTATGTGCAGTCTCACAAGCCCTTGTCATGCTTAGAATACACTTCTTCACTCTCTTAGCTATAAAACACCACCCCCTCATGGAGCCTTCCCTGAGGCCAAACCCCACCTCACCCCCAGTCATTAGTGCTCTCTTTGCTTGCAGTTTTCCTTGTACAATACCTGCTAATGTATATAATAGACTACAGAAGAATGTGAGTCTTTGAAGGCAAGGATTGTTGCGTTAATTTTGTTGTAACATGTACCCAGCACTATACCATGCATATAGAAAGTATTTAATACATCTTTGTTGAATGAATGAATGAATGAATGAGATTCATCTGCTGGAGAGAATGATCTAAATGATTCCCTACTATATCCTGGTTAACCAGTCATCACTATCTGTGCTTATCAGTGATTCTGGATTTAATTAGTAACTCCCTTTGTATTCAACTTGTCCTAAGCTGAAATATACAATAGACAAATTTTGTTATTGCTATTCTCCACCCTTCTTTTACTAAAAGGGTCATCTCTGAATGCCCCAAACATGGAGAGCTATATAAAGTTAGGAAGCAATGTAGTGTGAATATGAAGTGAAATAAGTGATATCTAGGAATGTAATGGTATGGTCTAATGATTCACAGAAATTTAAAAAATAAATAACTACATACCTTTCTCTCAAAAGTTTGCATTCAAAATTATCTCTCTAAATAAAGGTATATTATCTACAGAGATGAGAAGTAAAGAATAAACCCAAAATAGAAGATTTTACAATATTAAGTAATTCCCTGTTCTGACAAACAAATTTTATGTAGAAAATTAACAGTAGATAGAATGAAAAGTAGAAAAAAAAACCCTTCAGTTTCTCACACACTTGCAAAAACTATATTCAAAATCCTGTGTTTCAAAATATTTTCTGGGCAGCATCAATCCAATTAATAACTCCAGAAATTAATTATTTAAATAGCAGAGTTCGTTACTTTCTATCCTATGCTTTAGACAGATAAGTGGTAATGTGGTAGAAAGGAGAACTTGTTCTAGCATAAAAGGTTCTGGGTTCAAGTATCTTTTGTGGCAATATTTATGTGACATTGGGCAACTAATTTAACTCATTGAACCTCAGTTTCTTCATCTGTAAAAGGAGGGTCATCCAATAAATATTCACTGTGCTAAGCATTAGAGATATAAATATGAACAAAAAAGATAGCCCTTACCCTCAAGGAGCTTACAAATGAATGGAGGAAGATAACATACACAAAAAGAAAACTTAAAAGGTGGGTAGGAGGAGGCATGATAAAGAAGTCCCAAAGGAGTTTATTCAGGTAAGAAATAAAGAGATAGCTGGCCTGGGCTTCCTGCTAAGATTGGTTTTGGGAGGATCTCTCCTCTCCATCCCACAGTCAGATGCCCCTGGAGCAGAGGGGACTGATAAAGACTGAGTATCAGGACTTTTGTGATCTTATGGGATGAGGAGGTCCCTGTTGCATGATGAGAGTAATGCCAAAAGAAGTACTACTGAGTGGGAATGAAGAGGGTATTGGAAGAAATAACCTTTGAGTTCCCTTCCAGTTCTAAACTATAGATGACTTATTGGTACACACCACTGAGAAAACATCTGACTAAAAAAAAAAAGTAAAAAAAGAAAAGAAAGGCCAGGACCAGAATTAAAGCCAAATTGTTTAAAATATAAGATTTCAGCAATTCTGTATCAATAATGAAACACTGTCAAAAATTTGCCTGATAGTTTATTATGCAAAATCATGAAGTCATGAACTATAACACATTAAATTGTATTTCTGGCTATCCTTCTGAATACTGTGAACATAACTTTTCCTATTCATTCTGTCTAATTCTCCCGTTCTGGGTTCAACTTTGTATTTAATATAGAAAATAAAATTTATTTACACATTGTATATTGGTTGATAGTTGTAAATCACTTACATCTCGTTCAATCTTTATGAAAATAACAAAGTCTAGAGAGCTTCACAAGGCTGTGAGGAGACCATTTTGTAAACCTTAATGTACTATAGACATGGACCATTATTATCATCCTCCCTTTCCAGGTAAGTTATATTCTGTCACATTTGTATACACCAATTTATTTAGCCCTTCATCAATTGATGCACATTTATACTTTGCTTCTTGTTCTCTTTGAAAATAGTTTTTAGGAGTCAAGAAGGTGGAGTAGAAAGAGGACTTCTGCGGTACTCTGGCTCTTACCTCCTCCAATTCATGTAAAATGTGACTCTGAAGAAACTTTGGAGCTGCAGAACCCACAAAATGACACAGAAACCTCCTGCTGAATACATCCCAGCAGGCCACCACAGCACTCTGGGCTCAGGGCCCAGTCCCATGGGAGCCTGAGGTTTTAGCCCCAGGGCTGGCTGGAAGGAATTCAGATCACCAACAGCTGTGGCTGTTTCCAGAATTATCAACACATAGATGCCTAGGACAAAGTGAGAGGTCAGTGCAGTATGGACTTTGGGATCCAGTTGTTGGGAGTGTGGTTGGCCTTTGTCCCCGGGGTGAGAAGCTGCTGAGGCACCATGGCCATGTAGCCACAGCCATGTAGCTGCTTCAGCTCCTGGAAGGCTGATTGTAGGGGGACCAAGCAACCAGTCTGAGGGATAATTGCTCTTCTTTAACCTGCTTGGATCTAGATTGCAGTTTAGGGTGGAGGTCCTGGGGTGTTCGAACAGCTTGCCAGAGTGTGTGGTCATTCAATGGAATAGAGGTCTTTCAAGCATTCTTGATGAAAAAAGCAGAGTTGAATCATAAGGAACTTATCAAAGTTGAACTATTTACATCCCTACATGGAAAAATGATATTGTAACTTATGAAACTTTTCTCAGTATGAGAATAGTTGAAGGGAATAGAAATGTATATGTGTGTGTATGTATGTATGTATGTATACACACACACACACACACACACACACACACACACACACACACACACATATATATATATATATAGGAGGGTATATGGGCCTATGAAAAAATATGTGAATGTGTGTATATATGTTTACAGGTATACATAGATAGAGGGCACAGGACCAATTTAATAGGAAGGGATGATACTTAAAAGCAGAAATTAAGGGGTGAGAGTGGAATATAATGAAAAGAATTGGGGAGAGACAGAATGGTGTAAACTATCTCATATAGAAGAGGCAAGGGAAAATGGTTATAATGGAGAGGAAGAACAGGAAGGCAAAAGGGAATGGGTCAACCTTATTCTCATTGAATTTGGCTTAGGGAGGGAATGGCATACACACTAAATAGGGTATCTCACCCTACAGAAGAGTAGGGGGGAAGGGGATGAGAAAGGGGATTATGGAAAGGATGGTAGGCTGGGAGGGAAGGAAGTTGGAAGCACCCACTTTTGAAAAGGGACAGGATCAAAGTAGAGAATAGAAGAAGTGAGAGGTGGGATAAGAGGGAGGGAAATATTGTCAGTCTTTTACAATATATCTACTATGGAAATATTTGCATCGCTACACATGTACAACTTATACTGGACTGCATATCTCCCCAGTAAGGGTGGGTGACAAGGGAGGAAGGGAATAAATCTGGAATTCAAAGTTTTAAAATAAAATGATTTATATATATATATATATATATATATATATATATATATACATACATACATACATACATACATATGTAATAATAATATTATTTTACATGTAATTGGGAAATAAGACATACAGGCACTGGGGCATAGAGATCCACAATGCCCTACTGGAAAGTCGGAGGGGGTATGGGGAGAGAGCAGATTGGAGGAGGTGATATCCAGTGGAATCACTATTTTGGGGTGGTGAGTAGGGGAAAAACAGGGAGAAAATTTGTAACTCAAAATCTTGTGGAAATGAATGATGTAAACTAGAAGTTAATAAAGCATTTGATCAAAAAAAAGAAAATTTTTGAGTATTATTTCTAGTATAGAAATTAATTGTTGTGATATTTTATAGAAATCACCAATAATTTTTTCTGAGCTCTCCCATACCTTTGGTAGTTTCTTTAAATCTGGTTTAATTTTTTTTCTTCCTCTCCCCCAAATTGTATAAAAAGATATCTCTTGGGGTGGCTAGGTGGTACAGTGAATAGAGCACCAGACCTGGAGTTAGGAGGACCTGAGTTCAAATATGGCCTCAGACACAACACAGAAAACGAACAAAGAAACAAAGAAACAATCTAGCAGTGTGATCTTGGGTAAGTCACTTAACTCCAATTTCCCTGTCTTCCCTCCAAAAATAATAAAAAAAATATATCTCTTTTATACTGTCAATTTCGATATTTTCAATTTTTGCAGTTATTCCTCCATTTGTTTGAATTTATTTTTGTCTCAATGATACTGAGACTTTCCTAGCATGGGAGAGTATTAAAAGCATTGGACTTGGAATCAGAAAAACTGGTGTTAAATCTTAAATCAAGCAGTTACTAGTAAAGTAACCTTGGGCAAATTATCTCCCCTTTCTGAGCCTCACTTTTCCTCTTCAGTAAGTTGAAGGGGGTGGAGTAGATCAGAAGTGTCAGACATGCCATGTTTTCTAGCCAGATAAAAATGTAATTGTGAAATATTTAACAAAATAAAATTTTAAAAATACAATTAAGTATAGATAATATTAATATGTGGTTTTCTAAGTCAATATGCACCAGTAAGGATCCTTATGAACACGTTAGTTGGTCATCTATTTGAATTTGATAATACTGGTGTTGATGACCTTAATCCTAAAATCCATTTATTTGGTTCCTTTAATAGTCAATGACCTGAGCTTTTTCTTCATGTCAGAAAATCGTACTATTGCTTTCTGCTCACTTAATGACAATAAAATAAAATAAAATAAAATAAAATAAAATAAAGGTAACCCTTTCTTGTCCTTGTAATTTACCAGCACAACATACCTTAAAAAATGAAATAAAAACTCCCTGTTGCAATTAAGATGACATTCTTACTTTTCCTCCTAAAAGCAAAGAAACATCCATTAATGGAGAGAGAGAAGAGAAAGAAGTTATGTTATTTTACTGAGTGTTCAGCCATTTATGATGTAATTGGGAAAACAGTGATAAAAATGATATTGAGTTGTTGGATGATTCTGAACCAGAAACTCTCACAGCACATTGCTCTGTATTTCTAAGGCACATGATTGCTCTTCTAACTACCAGAGCTGCAAACTCAGCAAAGTGTTTGGAATTTAAAACATGCCCTTCTCCTCCCCCCACACTCATTCTTGTAGTATTAGTATTAATTTTTATTGATTTTTTAAAAAATATATAGCAAAGGAAAATGTAATTTCAAAGAGCCTCAAGTGTGGGAAAGCTTTTACGAGGTCATAACCTCTTTAATTTATACTCCATTCCTCTTCTTCCTTGCTGAAAGTATTCCTTACATTTATGAGCCAACCTTTCAGTATAGTTCTACATTCAGCGTGTAAGTTACTCACCTCAAGTAAGCTGATACACAGTCAGGAGATGGTAATTCTTTCAAGGGAGTTGTATATAATAAATGAGCTCCCTGAAGCATTTGGGTACCAAGATACTCCCTTTAATTCTATCAGCCATCATAAGATCATAGGGTTTTGAGCTGGAAAGAAACTCAGAAATGATCTAGTTCACCCTGTTTATTTGACAGACGAAGAAACTGAGGCCTAGAAAGGGAAAAGAACTTGTTCAAATTCACATTGGTAATAAATTATGAAACTGAGGTCCTCCTACTCTGAATCTAGTGCTTTTCCCCGATAAACCATGATGTATATATAACCCAGTAGTCGTGCCAGAGATGTGAATTAAGAACAGCAAGATAATGACTAGAAGTTTTCAATTACTTTAAATATCAGGTGGAAGTAATAATAAATATTATCTATTCCCAACCTTTCTTTTCAGAGATTACAAAGAAAACTGAGACCCCCCCCCCCCCTGGAAATCAGGCCTCTCATAAACAGGTGAGATTAATATCTGACTAATTAGCAAATTTTTAAAGTCAGATTACAGCTAAACTTCTGCTTTCAGATTTAATCATGTATTTTTTGGTTTGTTTTTGTGCTTGAACTAAGGTTTTCTCCTTTCATTTTAGTCTTTACCATATGTATATGAAAGAGTTTGCATGCTCCACTCAACGTATTTGAAACAAGTGTTTAAGTAATGATATTACATGGGCAGCAAGTGGCACAGTGGATAGAACACCATGCCTGGAGTTAGGAAGACTCATCTTCCTGAGTTCAAATCTGGCCTCAGACATTTACCCAGCAATGTGACCCTGGACAAATCACTTAATCCTGTTTGCTCATCTATAAAATAAGTTGGAGAAGGATATTGCAAACCATTCCAGTATCTCTACCAAGAAAACACCAACTAGGGTCACCAAGAGTTGGACATAACTGAAAAGAAATAATGATTTCACATGTAAGTATCTGTAATCAAGGTACAGCATAACAAATACTTAGGCTAAGAAAGAGTAATTTTTCACAATAGGGCCATTAACTCAACTATAATGCGTGAATTTATTAATGGTTCTTCTCTGTTAGGGCTATTAGCCTCCTTCCAATTTTAACTAGTGAGAAACATAATACACACACATACACACATTATCTTAAAATCACTAGCATTTCTTTAAAAAATCTTCAACTGTTTCTTTAGGAAAGGTTTGAATCTGTCTTTATTAATGAATTAAATGCCTATTTTCTTATACATAGTTATGAATTTAAGAATTTAGTCTTTTGAATAAATAACATAGCTCTCCACAATTTTCCTTTAAAAAGAAATCCAAAGATGGAAGTAAAATATTGCAAGCAATGTGCATTTAAATATTAAGGACATGGCACATAATGACAAAAGCCAGAAGAATGTAACTTGATTTATTCTTTGTTCTCATGTAGGGGACTACTTTAGTTTCCTTCAAATGCTTGTGAGTTAAGGGCTCACTGTCTATATTATATGAAATTTCCCTTCTTTTTGTTAATTTGTTTCCTCAAATATTTTTTTCTTTTCTCTTTGTTCTTTTCTTATGGAATGAGGATGTTAAGTATTAGCTATAAAATATGTTATTTATTTTGTAATATCTTGTGTGTACTCATTTGTGTGCATGCACAATTTATATATGTATATATAATACGTATGTATGTATATATTATAGATTTATGTATGTCTCTGCAAACATTTTTAGAGAATTTATTAATGCATGTAACTGTGCTAAATTCTGAACTGTATTAATGGTGTAACAGGGACTAGAACCCAAATATCCTGATGCTTATATTATACTTGCAATGCACATGGGGATTCTTTGGTTTTTGTTTTTCTATTGTTAAGTTAATCATTTTATATCAATTCCTACTCATTGTTGCTGCTACTTCTTTCCTCTGGGGCAAAGCAAAAGTCTAATCATTTTTCCACATGGCAGTCCTTCAAACACTATTATTAACACCTCCCATTTCCATAGACTCTTCTTCAATTAAAAAATCCCCAGTCCCTTGTAGTAATCATCATATGCGATAATCTCAAGGCTTTTCACTATCCTGGTTGTCTTCTTCTGGATACTCTCTAGATTATCAATGTCCTTTATAAAATACGGTACTCAGAACTGTATATAATATTACAGATGCAATCATACCATGGCAGAGTGGAATAGGACTATAACCTTGCAACTCTTGAACAGTAAGCACCAATGAATGGAGCCCAAGATTACCATCTTAGATCTGTTTATCAGATTCAAAGTTTCAAGAAGAGCTATGATTTCATCATTGTGAGTCCTACTTCCAAATGACAAGATACCATACTCTCCATGCTTTAATAGGTCTCTTTGTAAATTGTTATGACTAATAATATTATCTTGAACCTTCAGGGTCAAACTTTTGGGGCTGGGTTTCTTTGAATTGAGCCATTCTGATTCTCAGACAAAAGTCTGGCACCAGTTCCAAGCCCTGTTATCTTGTTTGGTTAGGACTTTCTACAGCTCGTCCTCCATTGTATTAGCCTTTGAGAACCCAGGGTCATCTCCTTCTCACTATGAAGACATTAATTTATAATCATTATGCTATTATACAAAATACATGTTTTACACCCTGACATTATTCAAAGCAAAATGGACCTTTTCTTTTTATTTTCTCTTTGAAGTCTCGCAAACTTGCCAACATAATTCAACAATTCCCAACAAATATTAAGTACCTACTATGTGCAAAGAACTGCATTTGATGTTGGAAATACAGATATGGAACCTGGTACAGCTGCTGCTTTCACAGAGATTTCAATCTCTTTTAAAGGAAAGACATAGATACAGTATACTTGGGGAAGAAGATAGTAACAAAAACACAGCAAGGCACAGTTCCATAAGAAATGTGATGGGGGAGAAGTGATTTCCACCCTGGGGTGGTGGGGATGAGTCAGGAAACTTTCCTGGAGAAACTGGCGGCTGAACTAAATTGGGCCTTGAAGGAAAGTAAGGATTTCAACAGGTGGAGTTGGGAGGTGATAGGGCGAAAATAAATTCCAGATAGAGATGGTCAGTGTGACCAAAGAATAGTGAGGGGAAAAGTTAGGATAAGAAGAGAGGATGGTTGATCCACTCTGGCTGGACAAATACAGGGGGAAGGGGAAAAGTCTAACACCAGACTGGAAAGGAATGATTATAGAGGATTATAGACCTGCTTTATATTACCTGCAAATACGATTACCTATTCACTGTCTATAGACCTTTAAAAGCATTGTTGCTATTCCTGTGTTAAAGAAGGACTACATTTAGAAAGACTCCCTCAAAAGTGTTTTATTGTTGCCTTTTGATGTGAATTTGAGTCTTGACATGTGCAAGACTGTGGGATCAAACTCAGGGTGTTCCCCTAGAGTAAAAACTTTTATTTCAAATAAGACTTTAAGATGGAGTGTCCTTTGAACTTCAGAGACCTCCAGACCTCAAGTGTTTGGAAGCCAGACAAGTAGGGTGGATTGCTTATAATTCATGGACCACTTACTCAGGTAAATAAAATTCTGATCCAGGCTTTGGAAGCATTTTGTGTGGGGAAGTCTTTCAGGTTGGCAAAATGCTTCTTCACTCAGTACCATCTATCCTATGCCACCATCCCTTAAATTTCCTTTTATTTTTGCTGAAAATTGTGTTCCAGAAGGGTTCGTTTTTCTTTTCTTTTCAAATGTGTGTGTGTGTGTGTGTGTGTGTGTGTGTGTGTGTGTGTGTGTGTGTTTTGACATAAGGAATAGAGTTGGGACAGGAAAAATGTGAATTGTTCAACCTCAAAAATTTAAAAGTTGAATGTACTTGTATATATGTGTTTTCCCTTTTTTATCCTCAAGAGAAATTATATTTATGAAAAGAGAAACAACCTATTGGAGTTTAAAATGTAACTTGTTCTCCTAGTAATATGACTAGCCTACCATAGGAAAAGGACAAGAATTATTAGGAACAAGGTCTGTTAAACTCATTCTCTGCCTGCATGCTTCTATTTGCAGCATTTGGCTGTAGTAGAAAGAGTATTGGATTGAGACTTTGCTGTAGTCTTTGCTCTGCCACTGATTAGTTGAATGAATTTGGAAAAGTAGTTTCCGCTATCTATATTTGTTTTATTTATGTATAAAAAGATAGAGTGAGAATTTCCTTTACTTACATGGCTCATAAACCCATGCTTCCTTTAAGAGAATAACTCCCCTAATTTGTTGTGGATTAGAAAAAAAAATCTATTGGCCAACCACCTGGTACTATGACCTGAAGTAAAACCTTGAATAACTAGGTAAAAGGCCTATGAGCCTCTTTAAATTTAGCCAAGCTGGTCATCAATGTATCTATCCATCACTGTAAATTTTCAAACTTGGTGTACTTACATGTATAGATGCTTTGTTTTTGTTTTTGTTCAGTAATTTCAGTCTTGTTCAACCCTTCCTGATGAATTTTTGTTTGTCTTTTACCAAAGTTACTGGAGTGGCTTGCCAGTTCCTTCTCCAGCTCATTTTATAGATGAGAAAACTGAGGCAAACAGGATTAAGTGACTTGCCCAGGGTGACACAGTTAACAAGTGTCTGGGGCCATATTTGAACCTAGGTCTCTTCTTGACTTCTAGCCCAGTGCTCTATCCTCTGTGCCACCCAGCTGTTCTTGTACATACATTGTCTCCCCAAGAGAACATAAGGTCCTTGAGGGTAATGACTACTTCATTTTTGTCTTCATATCTTCAGCATCTACTATAGTTCCTGGCATGTGGCAGGAATTTAATAAGTGCTTGTTGGCTGATTGAATAATTGGTAGAACAAATGAGAGTGTTTGCTCCATAGGCATAGCTTTCAAGAATCCAGGCTCGTCACCACAGCATAATTAGGCAATGGAGTTGGACATTATTGAGTACTCTGAGGGATCAATGATCCTAATAATGTGTTTTTTCTCTGTATCATGTAGATTTTAGCCCACTAATATTTTATCCTGTGAAACTTTTGTCCATAATTCTTTCATATATTCTCTGTAATGGTATAACCAAGGACCTGAAAGTCTTCCTCTTTTTTTTTCTTTAAAAGTTCAGAAGTATCAGTATCATATGGTCTATTTGTATCATACATGACCAACCTACTTCATTTTCTCATTATGCATGGTGGGTATAAGTAGGAGAAAGTATATTATCAATGATGAAATAACATACATAGGATCATCGAAGATATACTCAACCATCGAAGAGAATATCCCTCTTCTTGTACTTGCCATTAAAAAGTTCTCTCTGGGAAATGACCAAAGGATTTGTCAAGGGATGTGAAAAACATTTTCTGAAAAAAAATGGAAATTATAAATAAGCATGTGAAAGAATGCTCTACATCATTAATGATAAAGAATGCGGATTTAAAAAAAAAAAACAAATCCTTGAGGTTTTACCTAGGTAAATTGCTAACAATGACAAAAGATGGGAATCGTCAACTTGGAGAGTTAGGAAAAGTTAATACAATCATTGTTGGCCGTCGTACTCAAAGAGGACTAAAATGATGTGTGGGTTGATGTACAGTACATTCACCTCTGACTCATTAGACCAATATAAGCTTAGATGGTTCTACCACAGGTCAGGCACAAATAATCCATACAAACATTTGGAGCAGAGAGGTTTCTAAATTTGTTCATCTCACATTTTTTTTTTGTTACTGCAATTTTGCTTTGCTCATAGAGCACAGTGCCTTCTTTAGTTTGAGTATCATGCTGGGGGTTCTATGCCAGTGTCTTCCATGT
>WOXC01012187.1:0-71266 GCA_011680675.1 Gymnobelideus leadbeateri | reverse complement strand
CCCCCCAGAGCAGTCTCAATGTCTCCTCTTCAGCCCTCTCATTTTGGCACTTAGCACAGAATTCCTGGTAATACCATTCAAGTGTTCCATGTGCCCAGCTCTCCTGTCAGGGGCTCTCTCTTGACACCAAGGACCTGGGTTTATAGTAAGGACTATTCTTGCTCCAGCTTGTCTGATGTGACACCTGAGAAAGTCAGTATTTGGCCTTCACCATTGGTTGGGGCAGGGAGCACCAGTTCATTGACCTCATTAATGTGGCTTATCTGCTCCCTCTCAGGTGGTATCTGACAGTATCATCATATCCCCAAAAGGATGTTGGCTCCCCCAAAACAAGCATTCAAGCTAAGCAGATATAAACATAAGACGTTTTGTTTAGACTGTAAAGGACAAGAAAGGACCCACACATGAGACCACAGACCCTCAGGAACTAATTTTGGAGGGATCTCCATCTCTCCCTAGGGATGGATATAATTTTCCATATTTTAATTTCAGGGGCTCCTTACTTTATAACACTCCTCTTGGTGGAACCTTAGAAAGGATAAATCTCGGGTGTTGCTCAGATTCAAGAGATCAACCCCCCAAATCTCCAGAAACCTGACCATTGCACCAGCTTTACAATAAATTGCTACTATTTAGGATGGATCCCCATCATGGGGCGAGGCCAGGGTTGGCTCCTCATTGTCAGGACTATGGGCCTCATTGCTCCTTAACCAGCCACTGCTTGCTGGGGGTTACTCCTTCACTGGTCCTTCTCCCACCCTGGCTCCCTTCTTCATCAGCTTCACCCCCATCATGGCTCCAAAGTTCAACTGTCCATGGAGCTCTACCTATTTCAGAAGCTCATTGCTGTGTTTCAGCCTCTGAAATCTTTCTGGTATCTGAAACTTTCCAGCTCATTCAGGCCTACAGTCAGTCCTATGCCTTAGGGCTATTGACAATGACTATCTGCTTTCTCACTTGGTTCCACACTTCACTCTCTGTACAAATCATGCCTGCAATGGGAACTCCATTCTGCATGCCCTGCTCTCTGGAGGCTCCACCTGCCTCTTTCCATGCCCCCAGGCAGAGTGTTTCCTGTTGTCTCAGCATCTTCCACTAAATAGTATGGAGTGCTGGATCTGGAGTCGGGAAAACCTGCCTTCAATGCAGCCTCAGACTCTTGCCAGCAATTCGATCCTCGACAAACCATTCACTCTTTGTCCAGTTTCCCCGTTTATATCAGATGGAGACAATAATGGCACCCACCTCGGAGGGCTTTAGCAAAAGGATCAAGTGATGTATATATGTACATATGATATTTTGCACATATTACAGTTCTGTAGAAATGCTGGCTATCATTATTTTTATTATTTTGTTGTTCTTTTCTTATTTCCCATCTTCCTCTGTGGCAGCTGGACCAGACCATGCAAATGACCCTAGGCCTGCCTTGTGAAACCACTGGAAATGAGAAGGGAGGGGAGGACCTGGCAGCTGCTCCCAGCCCAGACACCTTGTGGAAGAACAGGGTTTCCAGCTGCTCCTCATCTAAACATCATGACTCAGCATGGAGAAGGGCACCCTGCCACAGGAGGACAGATTCTGTGACTCTGCTGGATGCACCTCGATCTTGGCTTCCCAATTACACCGGGAGATCGTTGAGGATGGAGGATGGGTTTTTGACTTCTCTTTATCTCCCCATGATGCCCAGCACTGAGCTAAGCCCAGGCTAGGTCCTCAGGAGCCACACAGAGAGGACAAAATGGAACAGGACCCAAGAGAACAGAGTGAAATGCAAAGATTGGTTGAAGAACTTAAATGTTGTTTAGCCTGCAGAAAGAGCTTGATGACTGTCTTCAAATATCTGAGGGGTGCCTCTTGCAAGAGCAATTAGGCTTCTTTTACTTGGTCCCAGGAGGAAAGAACTGAGAAGAAACCGCAGGAAGTCGTGAGGAGGCAGATTTGAGCATCACACAGAGAAATTTCCTAATATTTCAAAAGTGAAATGGATTGTCTTGGTAGGTAGTGAGTCCTCCTTCACTGGAGGTGTTCAAAGTGCCTGCTTATTGCAGATGTTTTAGAGGGAACTCCTCCATACATACACGCACACATACACACACATACACACACATACACACATTTATACATATATAATATATACCCATATCCATGTATTCATACATATATGTGTATATATGTATATGTCTCTCTCTCTCCACACACACACACACACACATACACCCACACATAAATCCAATTCATAAGGAAGTCAAGATATCACTCTCATGATGCCATTGGTCCTCTTTGAGAATGAAGGACGAACAACAATAACAATATATGCTAGACAAGATTCTTTCTAAAGCCCCTTCCAGCTCTGAGATTTTATGATTCTAGAATGAACTGGACTGTCAAAAGGAACATGTGTGCTGAGATGACTCCTATTTCAGGAGCTGGAGATGGGTAAAGGAAAAATACAAAGGTTGAAGGAGCACCTGTGATTGGCAGGTTACTAAAAGTGCCAATAGGGGAACTAGGTGGCATGGTAGATAGAGGCCTGGAGTCAAGAAGATTCAACTTTGTGAGTTCAAATCTGACCTCAGACACTTACTAGCTGTGTGATTCTGGGAAAGTCACTTAACCTTGTTTGCCTTGGTTTCCTCATCTATAAAATGAACTGGAGAAGGAAATGGCAAACCGCTCCAGTGTCTTTGCCTTTCTCCCTCCTTCCCCCAAAATGAGGTCAGGAAAAGTCAGACATGATTGAAAATGACTAAACAATAACAAAATGGCAGTATTTCCAGGCCCGGCCCCTGATTCCTTTCTTCCAAAGGCACTGTAACACAGGTCAGTGCCACACTTTTATATAATGTTTTTCATCCCCTGTTCCCATTCTTTGTACCCTCAGCAATGACAGGTGGATCTCTCCTTGAACATCTGCTTCAGAAAAGTTGCATCTGAAACACAATTTTATAAGGTGGACCAACTTTCCACACTGCTAAATCCTGTCTGCTTTTTGACACTTGCTCTAGCTTTATCTTTCTTCTCCTACCTCTTTCCCCCACTTCTCAGAGCCTCTAAGTATCAAGTAACAGCACCTTGTGCCATATTGGAACCACTGAAGTAGGAGATATTTAATTACTTGTGATTTATATTTACTGAACGCCTACCCTGTGTGGCTAAACTAACCCATGCAAAGAATGTTACAAAAGTAATAATGAATTTGGTGAGTTTCATCAGAGGGGTGGCTATCAGGTAATGAATTATTTCAGCCAAAGCAATTTATGATGACTACCTCCGGATGCACATGGAGTTTGGGAATTTACATTAGTGGAAAGCAAGGATTCTTAACACCGGCTCAGAGAACTTTAAAAAAATATTTATCATAATTGTTTCTTCAACATAATCGGTTTCCTTTATAGTTCGATGTATTTTATGTATTTAAAAACATTAAGAAGGACGATATACTCAAGGCTTCGCCAGCTTGCCAGGAGGTCCATGATACAATTTTTTTTTCTTTTTTGGAGGGCAGTTGGGGTTAAGTAACTTGCCCAAGGTCACACGGCTAGGTTTTTTGTTTGTGTGTGTTAAGTGTCTGAGGCCGGATCCAAACTCAGGTCCTTCTGACTCCAGGGCCGGCGCTCTACTCACTGTGCCACCTAGCCGCCCACAAATTTTTTTGTAGGATGCTCTTCAGAATTATACCAGCCCCTTATATGTATGCAGTGCCCTAAAGCAGAGGAGTCAAACACTCAAGAAGAGTGCAGATTGAATCAGATTAAATTGTAATGGGGGAGTGTTTAACAAAATAAATAAAAATACAATATAACACATCAGGGATGGGGAACCTGGGGCCTAGAGGCTACAAGTGGCCTAGGTTCTTGGGTACAACTTTTTGACTGAGTCCAAGTTTTACAGAACAAATCTTTTATGCAGGGGGTTTGTTCTGTAAAGTTTGGATTCAGTCAAAGGGCCACACTTGAGGACCTAGAGGGCCACATGTGGTCTCCAGGCCGCAGGTTCCCCACCCTGAATCACAGAAAACTATAATTTGTGGTTTTTTAAAAAATCAATATGTTTGACACCACTTCCTTAGGGTACATAGGGTCCATTTAAATTTGTCATCTCAACTGATCTCCATAATAACATCTGGAGGGAAACCTGGAAGGAACAAATTATCCCCATTTTAGAATAAGGGATTAACTATAAAACCTCTTCCTTTACAGTAATGAGAGGGGAAATGGTTTGACCAAAAGAACCCAGAGTAAGTGACAGAGTGGAGATTCTAACCTAGGTCTCTGTATTTGTAGCCCAATGTCCTTTCTAGTGCCAGGCACAAGAAGACCTGGTCTTATTCCCATAGTGTAGTAGGAAGAACACTGGATTTGGAGTTGGAAGATCTGAGTTCAAGTCTTGACTCTGCTACTTACTGCTAATAATGTCCCTTGACTAAGTCACAACTCTCCTGGGCAGCAATTTTCACTTTTTATAAAAGGAAGAAGCTGAATGCAGAGGAGGCTGGACCCAGTGATTGCCTTGACCTGGTGATGATATAAGTCCATTTTAGCCCTGAGTTAGTGACAGGACTGAGAAAAGAGCCTAGGCTTCCTAAATCACACTCCAGTACCTTTTATATATGCATATGATCTCAAATAAACACACCCTCCCAAAGGGGAGGATGACCCCAGTAATGAAAGCTGTTCAGCTCATCAGGACTCAGTGTGCTGACAATACACAGAGGGAGAAATAAATGGCCCACATAGGAGTGAAATGCATGGATGTTTTAATCTGAATTAGACCCTTTTAGGATAAATCATCATCCAGGAGAGTGGAAGGTCATGCTCCCCATTCCGAAGGAATAGAGCTACCAGGAGGAGCAGGAAGAAAACCAACCGTGAAATTGGTAATTTTATGAGTTTCACAAAGGAGTGGAGGGCTTGTTGTCAGACATAATGTGATTACGTCTCAGTGCCGTGGTTTGGAGGCCCCAGCAAAGACCTGTTTGTCAGAAGGGAATGACTGTGGTCCTGCAAAACAAGAGTGTGAGAGCTCTTTTAAAGTTGGGGGTGGGGAGGAGATTCAGAGGAATCAGGGAAATGCTGTCAGGGTCCAGCCCAAGTCCCCATTTTCACTCATCTTGACCATAACAGTCCCTCTACTACCTTCCTTCTCCTGTCTCTTACCAGCCCTTAATGATGAGAACCACTCATTTTGACTCAAATAATGGTTTCATGTTTGTCTATTGTGTCTCCTCAATCAGCTCATATGTAGGTTTCAGAGCTGGAAGGGCTCTTCCAGTTGGATCATCTGGTCCAACTGAATGTTTCCTAGCCTATCCCATCTAGCCTTCCCTGGAGTTCTGGCAATCAGCTTCCTCTGTGGAGTTCTAGAAATGGCAGGGGCAGAGGGCAGGATGGAGATGTGTGTTTTGATAGCATAAGCTCACACTCTTTTGTTAGAATTTCCACAAAAATGCCCTTTTCCTCCCATATACAGATTCTCACTCAAAAGTTCAGACTCTGCCTCAGACGGGAAGTTAAATAGTTAAACCTGGACTTCTTTTTCCTTCTTTCCATGGTCCTGTTATCTAGGGGTTCACCCTTGTGTGTCTGAAGTTAGAAGGCTCAATGGGCCCACACAGTCTCCTCTGCCCCTCATCTTCATCTCCACCATTCACCACAATTACGTGAACCTCAGATTTTGGCACACATGTTAGAAATTCCAGTGGCTCCCTACCCTATCATCTCTAGTTTAAAATGTGTTCTGGGCACTAAAAGCCCTTCATAACCTGGCCCCTTCTGGCCTTTCTAGTCTTCTTATACTTTACTCTCCTTCACATCCTTTATGATCCAGTGACATCTGCCTTGTGGCAAATGTCCCTTGTACAGGTCACACCCATCTCCCACATCGATGCATCTTCATTGGCTGTTTCCCTCCCCTATCCCCTGATCTGGAATGCTTTCCTTCCTCATCTCTGTTTGCCTATTTCCCTGGCTTTCTTCAAGATACAACTCAAATCCCACCTTAGCAGGAGGCCTTTCAAAGACCTCTCTCCCCCTAATTAATCCCTCCTGGTGTCCTCTTTCTGAAATTACTTTCTATTTACACTGTATACACACATATGTATCTGTCTCTCTTTTTGTAAATATATATATATATATCTTTCTAAATATGTGTCTCTCTTTCCATGTATACATAGAGGGAGAGAGATGTGTATATTTGTGTATACATACATATATGTGTGTATACATACATATATATGGAGGGGTGGAGGAAGGAGAGAAGTGGAGGGGGTGGGGGAGAGAGAGAGACAGAGAGACAGAGAGACAGAGACAGAGAGAGACAGAGAGACAGAGAGAGAGAGAGAGACAGAGAGAGAGAGAGAGAGAGAGAGAGAGAGAGAGAGAGTTTGCAAGTTACTGCTTCAGAGGGCAAGGGCTATATTTTTGTCTTTCTTTGTATCTCCAGAGTATAGTATATTGCCCAATAAATAGTAAGCACTTAGTTGACCCACTGACTATCTTATCTGAGAATCATAATATTTCATAGCTGGATAGGACCTCCAAGGTCTTCTGGCAAAAGTCCTTTGAAGCATAGATCCCCTCTAAATCATCCCCAAAATGTGGCCATCCCATAGCTGTTGGAAAATGAGTCCAAGGACAAAGAACTCACTACTTTACAAGGCTATTCATGTGTCATTGTTGGATTTTCTCACAGCCAGGAAGGTTGGTTGTTTTTGTTTTTATCACATCTGACAATTACTCCTGGTTCTTCACTCTGGGCTCAAAACAAAGCTAATTGTCTTCCATGTGACAACACTTTGACTATTTGAACATTGATATCTTACTCCCCTCAAGACTTCTCTTCTTCAGGCTAAACCTTCCCCGTTTTATGACTTCGAGTCTCCTTGCCACCTGGTTGCCTTCTTTTGGACATGCTTCCAATGTGCCAATACCCTTCTGAAAATTCTACACCCAGAACTAAATAGTCCAGATGTGGTCTCACTAGTGCACAGTGGGCCTGTAACCCTCTTTATTGTAGACCCTTCTTAAGTTTTCAGAGAAAACCACCAGCCAAAGCTCAGCCTGGCTCTGATCCAACAACTGCCTTTTTTCCTTTTTACCCAAAGCCCTCCTGCTAACAGTGATGGTTTATAAAGACATACAGAGGCCAGACACCCCACTACAGGGGTAGAAAAACACAAAATGAGAGAGTCAGAGAGACATGGAGGGAGGGAGATATAATAGCAGAAATAAAAAATGTCCCTTCTCTACTGTAAGATGTACATGGATTAAATTCTAGAATTGGTGTCCCAGCTTCCCAAGCAGTCTGTGAGATGCCCAAGAGCCCAGCCAATTCTGTTCTTGTTACTCCAACAGGAGGCAGATACCAGGATTGACTAAAGGCTTAGGCTCATTAGGACCACATGACGTAAGCTCCACAAAAACACTGCAGGCAAAGAGACTGTGTCTCCTCTTTTCCCTGTCTTCTCCCTAGCCCCTAGGCCCTCGGGAAGTTTCATAAATACTTGCCAGATCATAGGATCATAGGTTTTGAGCCAAAAGAGACTTCAGGGATCACTGCATCCACCCCCTCATTTTACAGATGGGGAAAGTAGGGCCCAGAGAGGATTTAAATTGAATTTGTAATCAGTCAACAACTGGGCCTCAGCTGTGTGTAGGCCACTTGTATTCTGAGTTTCAGGGAGTTAACACAAAGGAGGAAGAAAAAAAGAAGGGAAAAAAATAACCCATCCTACATTTTTCAAACATGACACACAGTAGGCGGGCAAGGTTATTTTCTGAGAGCCTTCCATGAGTCAAATACCAATGTAACAAATACAAATTTGCAGCCAAATCTCTTTGAGGCAGCATGGTAGAATGGGAAGTCTGTTGTACTCCTGGTAGGAACCATAAGACTTGGGCTCAAATTCTAACTGTCACTTACCAGTGGGATAAGTCATTTATCTCTCAGCCTCAAGTTTCCCCATTTATAGAATGGGGATAATAATTTAATACATCTCACAGGTCTTGGAGGAAAGTATTTTGTGAACTCTTAAGTGAAATATAAATGTCATCTCCTGAATGTGTAATATTATAAAACTGCAATGTTATAGGACTTCTCTAAGAGTCTGTTGATATCCTACTCATGATAATAGTACTCAATATTAGAGGTTAGCTACCTCTAACACAGGTGATCTCTTGGAATCTCCTGATATGGGACCTGGCATATACAAGTGAATTAAAAATGGCTGCTCTGGCCTGCAGATCTTCTCACTTCTCCAAAGGCCAACCACCCATGCACCACACTATGACAAACTTGCCAAGATCCACCCATCCCTGGCACAGGCTTATGGTGCTGCCAGTCCATCAAATGATTCAGTGCTGCCAGCTGAGTTCCATTTATCTTGCCTTCGGCTGGCACCATCTTCCTTTCTAGGCCAGAGATATCCTTTGTTTGCCAAGAACACCCAGGAGCAAAATAGGAAATCCCTGGAGTTTGTTTCAGGGAGAGTGAGGGAACAGAGAGAAAGAAACACAGGGAGCACTATTTGCCAAGGTGAGCTAAGATGAAAGCTATAGAAGAGTCAACCACTCTATCCATCAAGAAGGTTTCCCAAGCACCTACTATAAGCCCCATAATGGGCAGGGTCTCAGACACTTAGGGCCTGAGCAAACCAAAACCCTTTCTCTGGAGACACATCTGCAGATAGGACTTTCCGTACAGACCTATGGATTTTGGCGTTTTCCCAGCAAATGGCCAGATAGCGGCTGTTGTAAACACCTGTCAGATTTTGTATAGCTCTCAGTTGTAAATGTTGCATAAAAATACTTTGAAGCTTTTTCATTGTTGGACAGCCCACAAAGGAGTGGTGGAAGGAGAGGCAAGGGGACGGCTGCAGAATTTTATTTATAATAAAGTCTGACTGGATGCAATGTAACTGTTGGCCAACGAGTGGTCAGGAAGCTGAGCTGAGCAGGGGTAGGCTCATTGCTGTAATCCATCACCAAGCGAACATGGCCTTCAAACAAAGTGGGGAGTCTGGTTTGAATCAAGAGCGAACTGGGGGTGGGGGGAGGGGATGTCACAGTGGAATCCAGCCAGGTCCACTGGGTGTGGCCACTCTGGAGCTTGATCAGGCTATGAGGGCAGAAATCAAACAAAACAACTCTGTCTTTCACCTGTCTGTCAAGCACAGATCACAAAGGGCACCATTCTTTTCCATTTGAGCATTCTGATATTGCTAACTCTCTATCCTTCAATCAGGCCAACTAACACCTCTACACCTGCTATTTGCATCTTCAGCCACATTTCACAGTCATACTATATTAAAAGTGGAGACTGCAGAGAACTTTAAAAGTACAGATCTTTGAGATAAAGCAGTCACATGATAAAACACTATCTAGGCCAATCCCTTAGCTTTATGGATAAGAAAACGAAGTCTAGGGAAGGGAAGTGACTTTCTCAAGGTCACAAAAAGCACTAGGATCAGAGCTAGAGTCTGGAACTGAGGTTTCCTGATTCTCAATCTAGTGTCCTTTCCTGTTATTCCATCATTATCAACAAATATGTGCTTCATACTATGTACAGGTATGGTGGTACATAGTAGAAAGTGCAATGGACTGGAAGTCAGGAAATTAGGGTGTGAGTCCTGAACCTTCTACCTATTAGACAGGTGACCTGAAGAAGCCTTACTTTCCTCCAACTGTGAAATGGGGGAGAACAGACCCTGCCTTGCCTCCTTCCCAGGGTTCTCATGAGGATCACATACTATAGGGTCATAGATTTTTAGGGCTGAAAAGGACCTTAGAGGCTCTGTAAAGATCATAGGATTATAGATTTAGAGCTAGGAAGGACATTGCCCATCATTTTAGAAATGAGGAAACTGAAGCCCAAAGAGGTCAAGTGATCTGCCAAGGAGTCACACAGTTATGAAGATTCTGAAGCAGGATCTGAATCCAAGTCAACTCAAAGTTAGGAAAAGCCTATCCAGTCTATCATGCCTCGCCAAAATGAAATCATGGATACATAAAAGTGCTTTGCAAATGGCAAATAGCCTATAAGTGTAAGAAGAATCTTAGGACTGCCATGTTCAAACTTCTGTCCTCAATGTTGGATACCAAGAAGCAGGAACCATGATCTTTGTCCCCAACGGGCTTATTATCTACTTGAGAAGATAAGGTAAACTGAGGGCTGTGGGAAAGGATCGTTGAGTGAGTGAGAGAAGGTAGAGAACATGGAGTTTTAGAATCAGAGAAGGTTTCCTGGAAGAATGGGACTTAAAATGGACCTTGAAGGACTGGTAGAATTTGTATTGGAAGATTGAGTGGAGAACATTCCAGGCAGGGAAAACAGTATGAGCAGACATGTGGAGGTGGGAAAAAGCCTGAAATGGTAGGCCAGGTGACAGTGGAGAGAATTACAGGATCATAGATTTAGGGCTAGAACAGATTTTAGATGTCATAATCAAGGCCAACCCTTTTCTTTTTCAGATGAGGAAACTAGGGACAGGAGAAGTTAAATGACTTGCCCAGGGTCATATAGCTAGTGAATGTCTAAGGTGGGATCTGACTTCCTGACTCCAGGTCCAGAACTCTTAGCCCAGCTGGAGTAGAAGATTCATTTGGGAGCCAAGGGGAAATGGGGCTAGAAAGTACAGTTGGGGGCGGCTAGGTGGCGCAGTGAATAGAGCTCCGGCCCTGGAATCAGAAGGACCTGAGTTCGGAGCCGGCCTCCGACACCTAATCCGCACAAACAAAAACCTAGCCGTGTAACCTTGGGCAAGTTACTTAACCCCAATTGCCCTAAAGGGGAAGCTAGGAGGCGCAGTGAGTAAGAGCGTCGGCCTCGGATTTGGGATGATCCGAGATAAGATCCGGCCTCAGAAAATGAGCACCCACGCATAAATAATAATGACTAGCCATGTAACCTTGAGCAAGTTACTTAACCCCAATTGCTTAAAAAAAAAAAAGAAAGTACAGTTGGGGTAGAGCATGAAGCACCTCAACTTTTCCACATCCCCTTCCCCTGAAAAGAGAGGGGCGGATTCAGATCATCCAGTCATGCTTAGTTTTAAACATGAAGTAGAGTTGCCCTAAATGGACCGAACTGGCCACAAGGCTTTGTAAACATGAAGTTGCTCTCCCTCCTGCCAGATGCGTGCAGGAGCGCGCGGGCACATGGGCACGCACACACACACACACACACACACACCCCTAGTAAGCAACTTTGGCCAAACAAATAATACAAAATAAATCTCTAGGTAATAAGCTTAAAAAAAAAAAGTCTACCTGAATGAGATGAGAACTCAGAACTGGGTGGATGACCCAGGTACCAAAAACCATGGTACCATCTTAGTCAGGACTCCAGAGCGCTATTTACACTTCTGATTCCTAAATCTCAAAACCCAGCAAAACAATGAAGCTCTCCTCTATGTGACTTTGCCTTAAGGTTGCATAGGAGATCTGGATCCTACATCATCAATGTCCTGCTCTATAACCCTTCCTGCAAAGCCACCCACGCCTTAAATTCAACCCATCCACAATAGAATGCAGCATTTCCTCCTTTTCCTTCTCTCCTCCCAGCTTCCCCTTTTCTGCTGAGGGCACCATGGTCCAAGCAGGCTGAGTCTCAGAATCATCTCCCCTTTCCCCATCTCTCTCACAATACCACCAACCCTACTCAGGCTTTCATTATCTTGTATGTGGATGATTGTTAACAGTCTCCTAAATGGGCTCTCTCTCTTTTCAATCTTTTATTTACACAGCTGTGAAAATATCTCCTCTACTGTTCAGGTCTGAGCATGCTACCCCCAATACTGAAAAACCTTGAGTGGGATTCTATTGTCCCTGGGATAAACCACAGATGCCTTGGGCTGACACTTAAAGCTCACCTCAATCTGGTTTTGGCTTACCTTTCTAGCCTAATTTGCACTATTCCACTCCACTTTTGTATACTCCCATATGCTGCCCCCCCTGCACACCCAGAAAGCACTTAGTCTATATAATGATATGTCGGGATCTTTTTCTTTCTTCAAGACCCAGCTCAGATGTCTCCTCCTGCTCTTTTCGTCTACCTCCTCCATGAAATCTACTACGATCTTCCCAGGTAAAGGGGAACTCTTCCCATTTCTATTTCTCATAGGCCCTTGTCTGGATCTCTTCTGTAACCTAATTACATTATACTTTACATCATACTGATTTATGTAGCTATATTATCCCACTATTGGATTGTAAGCTCGTTGAAAGCAAGGACTATGTCAATCTTTTTCATTTTTGTAGCCTTAGTATCTAAGACAATACCTCAGCAAATATGTGCTCCGTTAAATTTGTTGCAATCTGAGTACTCCTATCTACAAAACAATTTTCTAATCTCTGTAAGACCAGATCTGTTAACTCCTTGTTCAGAAATTTTCCCCATTGCATCACAATGACCCATCTAATAAGGTCAAAGACTAACAGAGCACAGAAGTTTAGCTCCAGAAGGGTATTTGGAAATTATCTATCTTCTTTCCTCCTGTCCCCATTTTTCATAGGAGAAATACAAGGTCCAGAAGATTAATAAAACTGTTACACTAGAATCTAGGGCTTACATCCTTCCATTCTAACTCAATCCATTAAGTCTCCTCCTCATTAGTGAATTGGTTTTTGCTCCTAATGGTTGAAATCATCCATTCATAATTGCACAGAATCACATTCAATTTTTTAAAGGATCTCTTTGAGAAGACATAGGTGGAGTGATATAGAGTAGAGCAAGCAGAACCAAGAAAACAATACACACCACAGTTAGAGCAATGTAAATAGAAAGAAAAAATTAAACTGGATGCTGTATAATTATAAATGCTTTGGCCCCATTGAAGAGATAAGGAAAGGCACCTTCTTCCTCTCTTCGCAAAGGGGACTAGGGATATACAATACCCATAGCTTGTTGGCAAGGCACTGAACTTGTTCTTCTCTTTCTTTTTTATCCTTTCTTAAAAGGGAGGGCTCACTAGGTAAGGTAGAGATAGATTTGGAAATCAAGGGGATGTAAAGAAGAAAGCAGGAGAAGGAAATGGCAAACAACTCCAGTATCTTTGCCAAGAAAATCCTGAATGCGGTCACGAAGAGTTGGACATGACTGAAACGACTAAACAACAGCAACAAAACCAAAGGTATCAATAATAAATGGACACAGTTATCCCTTTCTCAGTTTGTCTCAAACAAAGAGAATGCTAAAAGTGGATGATGTAATCCCACTGCCATCTCTAGCTGATGGGTGAATGTTATAACTCTTCTCCACACCTCAATAAGACAAGTACTCAAGATAGCTTTGAAAATCACACTGCCAGTTAGGAAAGATCACTTGTCTCTAACTGTCTAATACTGTCAAGTCTATTACCTTTTTTGCTCCCCCACCCTCACCCTGGATAATCTTACAACCTTGCCAAAGGAGAGAACTGAATGTTTCTCATCCTATTAAAAGACTTAAGACCATAATTTATTACTTATTGCAGTCATATCTGAGTCTATTGGCCACAGACCCCGGGTGCATTTTAAGACTCATAAATGAGAAAATGGTCTGTTTTTGTAAGAGGGATTTCTGCCTGAAATTCAGTCAACTTAATTTTTTCTTTCTCACACCAGGGTCTATGGGATGTTACAGTCTGATATAGGATTCACACATCTGTATAAATAAGAGTTGTCTGGCTGGGTTCCCACCTAGCAAAGCCCAAACTGAAAGATGTTTGACATCACCAAGTGAGTATCTATCCTGCGGCCCCTACATGCATAGCATCCAGAGAATTTCCCAAAGAGGCAGGAATCATCTCAGTTCACATTTCCATCCTACTTTATACTTTATAGAGTTCTTTTCTCACAACAGCCCCATGAGATAGGAAATATAAGTATCATTATCTCCACTTGAGAGAAGAAAACTGTGAGGTACAAAATAGGCAAAGCAACTTACCAAGGGGCCTTGCAGAGCTCGTAGTTCAACTTTGTTCATTTGTCTTATTGTAGAGATGGGAAAACTGAACCTAATTTAAAAAGTGCAGTTGGCCCAAATCATAGCCAGCCATGAGAAAAGCCTAGAGAGATCACTAGGATCTTGTCCTCTTGTGTTATAACCCAGCTCTCCCAAGTTATAAAATACAAATACAGGGTAACTCAAAAGTCTTGATGAAGTTTTAAGCTACTAAAACTTAGGGATGTATTATATATAAGCATATGTTTAAATAAAAAAACCAATAAACGAATGAATATGAAGTAACAAGGAATAGTGGAGTTGTCCTTGGAATCAGGAAGACCTTTGTTCCAGTACTGCCTCTGACATAGACTTCATGCCCCTAGCTAAGTCACTTAACTTAGTGCTCCCAAGCACCTCTCTAAGAGTATAATAAATGACAGAAAGGTTTCTGATCTTCAATGGTTAAGACAGGTCCAGTCAAAAAACATTTTTTAAAGAAATCTAGATATATATTACATTTCAAAAAGGGAGGCAAAATATAACATTTCCATATATCTCTTTATGATCAAGAATAGTAAACTGGACATTTCACCAACTGGGAAGAAAGACTTCCAGGCACCTCCTGGATATGGTGGCTATGAAGGACCTAGATTTATAGGTTTTTGGTTGGTTCCAGCTAGAAAAGGATCTCAAAGATGCCATAGTGCAGTGCCTTCATTTTACAAATAAGGGAACTGAGGTCCAAAGAAAGTTAGTGATAGCTCATGCTTTTGTTCCTGCACATGAAGAGCCACTTCTCAGAGCCCATCTCTATTGAAGAAAGCAAACACCAATGAAGAAAACAGATGAAACAAACCCCAGCTGACACTTTTTCCTTTTCCTTGTCCCGTGCCTTCCAAGTTATTGCATACATTAGCTGCCACAGTGAATGTTTGTTTGTTTGTTTGTTTTTCTCTGCAACAGAATTAAATTTCTTAAATGCTAGTCATCATCGGTAATGTCCATGGCTCTTTTCACTGATCGTTCCTCCACCTGTAATTCTAATTCTTTCTAGGTCATCATGTTGCGTGATTCACATCCATACAGCATCCCTGGAAAAACACTGGCACTAAAGAGAGGGGCTTTTGCAGAAGCCATGGAGATCTGATTCACTGAAAATGAGAGTATGTGGTTTTCCGAATGTGATCCAGACTCAGCTCCTCCTTCCATTCAATTCTAGGACCAATTTATCGTCCATATGCAATTTCTATACAAGGTGTGTGTGTGTATGTGTGTGTGTGTGTGTGTGTGTGTGTGTGTGTGTGTGTGTGTGTACCAATGGATTAACTTCATTTCCTGTCTATCCAACTGCACGCTCTGTCTATTTAGGTGAGACTATTTCTCTTCTGATGTTTTTTCAAAGTTGATGGCTAAGTTGACTAATTCTTTAACAACTATGAATTTCATTGAGGTGACTTTGTATATTTAGAGACCCTCACCATTTAAAGGGATATTGCCAGCAGTGATGTGTACATAATAAGTGACTCACAGACATTAAAAAGCTTGCGTGTAATCAGAAAAGGAAGAGAATTGAGAGTGAAGAATCACCAGTGAATGTCCCAAGTGCTTCAATGGTTTACATAAACTATCTAAGGCACCAGAAGAAGGCCTCCAGCACACTGATGAAATATTGGGGAGGGATAGATTTATAGAAAGACAAGAACATGACTCACATAGGATGGAAAGTCATGAATATGGTGTGAGCTACAAATACTCTCTCCAATTCATCTTCTACAGCTGCCAAAATGATACTGGTAGAGGTGTAAGAGTTTTGTAGACCATGAAGCAGTTACCTGATACAGTTTTGAAGACCTGAGTTCCAGTCCAGCCCCAGCTCTTTACTAGGTATATGACCCTGAGCAAGTCATTTAACTTCTGTCTGCTTCAGTTTCCACAACTATAAAATGGGGATAATAATACCACCTACAACAGGTTCCTGTGAGGAACAAATGAGTTAATTTTTGTACTAAATATTAACTGTGTCTGGCACATAGCAGGTGCTTAATAAATTCTTGTCTCCTTTCTTCCAATGAAATCACAGATCTGGTCCCTAGCCCTCTATTTTGTATATATTATATGTGCATGCTTCCTGAGAGGATGTAAGCTCCTCTAGGGCAGAAAATGCCTCATTTTTGTCATATTCCTAGTATTTGACACATAATACACTTAAATGCTTAGTAATGAATTACTTGTGGGCTAGAGGAAGGAAGCACCCATTCTGATGAGATCATGGACCCATGGAAGTAATTAATATTTAATGGAATGTTGGAGAAAAACAGCCTTGGAGTGAGTGTACGTACTTCACAGAGGCTAGAAGGAAAGAACAGAAGGATGGGTAAGACTTGTGAAGGAAACTTTGATTTTCCTTCATGCGTATTTAATCGTTTCTCACTTTGTGGGGAATATGTTTGGTGCTTTAGCTTCCTATCAAAATGACTAGATGCTACTGGCTTTGGGCAAACATCATGCCATATCAATATCCATCTGTCATTTGGAATGGGGAAAAAACAGATTTGGAATCTGCACATTCCTTCTACTGCCAAGGCAGTTGAGATGGGGTGGGGAAGAACAGCAAATTGTTGTATTTTTATTTTATTTTTCCTTCTAAGAGGCATCTGGGCATGATGGGGGAGGGGGGAAGGAAGGGGAATAAGAGTCAGAAGGCCATTTTGCATCTCTCCCAGCATCCTTGTGTTATGAAGATCACAGTGTTAGTACAGCTGGAAAAGCATATAGTTGAGCTGGCAATCATTTACTAAGCAAGGCCTATGCTTCCTCCTGAGTTGGTCCATGTTGTCAAGCTGCCAGAGCTCATCCAAGGGCATTTGGCTTTGATGAATCTGGGTCTCAAGGTCAGTGGCAACTGTCCTTGTCAGAACCTTCTCAGTCTTTCCCTCTCCCTTGGGGCACATCTATCCCCAAGGTTGTAAGACCCTGACCAAAATGACATAATGTCTCAGAAAGGCTCTGAAAAATGCAGAGGGTCAAATAATTGTGAATTAAATCGAGAGAAAATAGACTCTTCTGACTGCATCTTGTCAAAACTTTCTCTGGGAAAGTAAGGCCCCAGAAAGGCTCCTGATATCTTTCCATGGGTGAGCAGCATTCATACCCTAAATCATACCAGAAGTTCATGATAACACATCCATTTTGCTTCCAATCCATCCTTGTCTAGTCCAATAGTCTTTGATCCCTGGCTTGGAAATTGAATTTTGTCCTATTTCACTTTAAGCTGGATTGAATTTTGTTACAAGTATTCACTGGCAGGAGGAGGGAATAATTCCTCTTTAGTGCCACCAAGTTAAGTAGCAGCTTACATGTGAAAAGAATGACTATTCTCTTCCTCCAACCCATAGGGTGTTCTCAAGGCAGGATCAAAGGATTGGCAGGAAAGCCAGCTGCTACCTTCAGAATCCACTGAAAAATCTGGACTTGAGCTCTCTCCCAACATCTGTCTAAATAAAGGTAACATATTTCTTGCATGACCTTGAACACTTGCAGGCAGGGTTTGGTCTTTCTTGAAGCACTGGAGATAGGAGGGCTGGTTTAAATTCATCCATGGAATGTTTGACAGGTTGGCTACAGAGGCACAAGAAAATCAGGAAACTTGACACATTCCTTCCCAGATAACCCCCTGAAAGGCAAAGTTGAGTCCATACAACAAGCCCTATAAAAATAGACCACCTCTGTCCTCTTCCCCCTCTCACCACAATTTTTGACTATTTGGATTAGAATATCTTTTTTTCCCCTTTCTCCCCAGAATCCAGGGGCATGAGGCAGCCCAAAAGCACCTGACAATCAGCACTCCCACCTGCCACAACTCTACATTTCCAATACTCTAAGGGAAAAATATTTGAGCCTCCCCCCGCCACTTCAAACGGTGAAAGACAGATATCATTAGAACAGGAGTAAAAAAAACAAAACAAACACCAGAATATCTCAGTTTACCTGGTTCTGCCACTAACTCCCCAAATTCTACTCCATGTGTTTTCGTCTATGTGTGTGTGTGAGAGAGAGACAGAGAGAGAGAGACAGAGACAGAGAGACAGAGAGAGAATAACAACACTTTAGCATTTTCTTCTTCCCAATATCCCTGTGAGAGAGGTAACAGCCTGGAACTATGATTTTTAACACTGTAGGGAACTTCTAGTGTAGAAACACCTGGTGTGCCACCACCTTACCAGCATGGCATCATAGACCAAATGCTGACTTGGGAACCAAGAAGATGTAAATTCTGGTTCAATTTTTTATTTTTAGATTTATTTATTTCGATTAATTAATTAATTAATTAGAATAAAGACTTTTTTCCCCACCCAAGTTCACAAAACCCCTGAAATCTATGGATTGACAAGGAGCTCAAGTTAAGAACCCCTGCTCTGAGACTAGAAGTTATAGTTCAATTGCCAATATGCATTGTTGGAAAAAACTTCCATATCAAGCATTCCCTACCATGATGAAATCACAAGGCCAGGCCAATGCCTCCCTCGCAGGGTTATTGGGAGGAAAGTACTTCCAAAGTATCAATTAAATGTGACTTCATATTATCCTTATGTGTAAAATGAGGTTATTGGAATAGATGAGCCCCTAGATCTGTGAAGTTCTGTTTTGACAGTTCCTTTATGATTCTATGAGTTCCAAGATATAATGCCTGCCCTTAGGGAGTTCACAGTCTGGCTAGACACAAAACTTACAGAAAGACCAACTATAGGCAGCCAGATAGGCCCAGGGGATGGAGCCCTAGGCCTGGAGTCAGCAAGACCTGAGTTCAAATATAGCCTCAAACACTTACTAGCTGTGTAACACACTAGGCAAGTCACTTAACCATTGTTTACCTCAGTTTCTTTAACTGCAAAATGGGGATAATAATTGCTCCTACTTCCTAGGGTTGTTGTGAGGATTAAATGAGAAAATATTTGTAAAGCAAGCTATATAAATGCTTATTCCCTTCCTCTTCCATCTCTAGAGAACAAGACATTGAGTAATTAAGATCAGTCTCTATAATGCATTGAGATATAGCCTTGGAGTCAAGAATTCCTGAGTTCAAGTCAAACCTTTGACACAAACTAGCAGTTCAATAACTAAACATCTATTAAGCCCTTACTATGTGCCAGACACTGAGTTACATGTTGGAAATATAAATAAAGATAAAAGATAATCTTGAGAAATTCAAGGTATAATGGAGGAAACAACATGCAGATTATTGGTAATAATGCACAGAGGGAAAGTGCTAGAATTAAGGGGGATTGGAAAGGCTTCCTCTAGAAGGTGAAATTTTTAGCTGGGACTTGAAGGAAGCCGGGGAAGCCAGGAAGTGGAGATAAGGAGTGAGAGCATTCCGGGCACAAGGAACCCACAATCTTTCAGTGGCCCCAGGGAAGTATCAAAAACTTTGAATAAAAGAAGAGTTCCTAGTCTGCATTGGTGGAGGACATTCCTATTCCTATGTTGACACTTAATTCCCTACACTTGTAAAATCTCAATTCTGGATCGCCTCCCCCCCCCCCCCATACCCAGAGTATAGTTCAAATACTATGTATTATAAGTATTAAAAAATGCAGGGATCTGTGAAGGGTAGAATGATTAAGAAAGTCTTCCAAGCTTTATACTTGTTCTAATGAGGCACATCTGGGGAAGGATAGGACAGCATATGGCTCCCACTTTGTGAATGCATCAACAAAATAATCACAACAGTACATTGGAGAGAAAACCTGCTCATGGAAAGATTGTCAATTCCCTGAGGGCAGGGGCTCTTTCTTTTTTCCCCCTTCGTTTGTTTTGTATTCCTAGAATCTCCCAGAACACCCCAAATGTATAAGACACTTATTAAATGCTTATTGATTGCGATGCAAACTCTTCCAATCTGTTACTTCTCTTTTGTCTCAATGCATGGGTCCAGAAGTATGAGAAGAGTTTACAACAGGGTTCTCTAACCCATGACCCCCCACTTCCAGTCACTAAGAGCCCTCCAAGTCATATCATGAAATCCTTGACATAGTAGTGTGGTGTACTTGATAGAGCACTGGCTCTAAACTCAGGTCCAAAACCCATCTCTGACACTTACTCTCTATGTGATCAAGGCCAAGACACTTAACATTTCTGAGATTCAGTCCCCTCATCTGTAAAATGGGATGATAAAATCTTTAGCACCTACCTCCCTGGAGTTGTTGTAAAGCCCAAATGAGATAATATATGCAAAGCACTTGGCAAACAGTAAAACCCTTTATAAATGTTGGCTATTATTTGTTCAGATGAATGTATAATTGGGTACATATGTCTTTATGAAGAGAAACAGATATTTAGAGAGCAGAAGTGCAAATAGATGAATGTTATCTACTTAGAACAAACAAAAGCTTGAGTTGGAGATCCCTAGCTTAGAGTATCAGGTCCCCTTGGGCAGTCAAGGGGAAGGAGGGCCCAGAGCCACACACAGTTAAGTGGTTACATATTAATACATTAAGCCGGAGGCAAGACTGTGCCTCCTTCTCTTACCTTCCATACCCATCACTGCTGGGCACAGAGGAGGGGTACAGCAAACTTGCTGATTAGTTCCTTGGGGCCCATCAAACACTCCAGGTATTTATAGTGGTAGTAGTGGTAGTGATAGTAGTGGTGATAGTAGTAGTAGTTATAGTAGAAGTAGCAGTTATTGTTGTTGTAGGAGGAGTAATTTATATGACTACTATTATATGCCAGACACTATGCTAAGCACTTTATAAATATTATCTCATTTGGTCCTCACAATAATGCTGGAAGGTAGGTAGTATTTATGATTTTCATTTTACAGTTGAGGAAACAGAAATTAAGTGATTTGCCTAGGCTTACACTTGGCGCAGCTAGGTGGCACAGTGGATAGAATGCTGGGCCTGGAGTCAGAAGGACCTGGTTTCAAATCTAGATTCTACTGGTTTCAAATCTAGCCTCTACTCCCTGGGTAAGTCACTTAACCATGTTTGCCTTAGTTTCCTCATCTGGAAATGGAACTGGAGAAGGAAATGGCAAACCACTCTAATATCCTTGCCAAGAAAGCCCCAAATGGGGTCATAAAGTCAAACAATCACTGAAATGACAGAGGGAAACAGGTTGCTGGAATCAAATTATATATATATATATATATATATATATATATATATATATATATATATATATATACACATATATATGTATATATATACATATACATGTATATATGTATATATATACATATACATGTATATATATACATACACACACACACATATATATACATACATATATATATATATGGCAAGTACTTAGTTATTATTATCATTATTTACAAAATTATATAATTGGACTAATTGAATTCTAAGGCCTTTCTAGGTTTAAATCTATGCTCCTATGAACCATAGCCATTCCTGCCTTCTGCTGAGTCCTGAGCCTCCCCTGCTTTTCTGATCTGTCAGACTGGCCATCTTAGGGACTGAGAATCAAGAGGGGGAAGGGCTATGATAATGTATTTTCCTCTGTCCTGACCAGTCCCCCAGTAGGCCTCTCTTCTTTCTCCCCTGTCATGGGCTCAGAGCAGATGTGTAAGGAATTGGATCAAAGCCCAATCTTGTAAATTTTGCCCATTTTACATAGTTTGACATCTATAACTAATAGGAACTCAGCTGAATCCCTGCCTTTTCCTTAGGATCACATTCTCCAGCCATCAGCATTAGTTATTGGAAAGGTTCAGCTTCATAAATTACCTATCCTCTGGGGCCTGGGGTAAACATCTACATGGAGGAAAGGAGCTTATGAGTTCACAAGTGTAAGGTGAATTCACACCCCATGCCATTCACGTAGTTGTTAATCAAAACCCTTTGTGAAAGCTTAGCCAACGCCAGGTATTCTCCTATATGCCAGGAGTCGAGTCTCTGCCCACAGCTGGTTCCTCAATCTATTTACATGGGAGAAATACCAAGAAACCCAAGAAAGAAATTGCCAGGGTCCAGCAGGCAGCTGGGACTAAACCCAAAAATCGAAGTAATCTGAGGCCACTTTTTTTCCTGAGGTGTTTGAAAACAGGTGGGAACCTCAGAGACATCTCAGTTCTCTCCAGACCAAAGAGAGAAGCTGGCAGCACTTTCCAAAACTGTCTGGACCATTCAATCATCTCTGCCTACCCTTCCATTCCATCTTGGATATACTGCCTGAGTAAGCTTCCTAATAAACCACTATTTTAGCATCATCCTACTGCTCAACGATTTTTGGTAAGCTCTACATTATCTGTTAAATAAAATATAAACACCTGGCAATTCCAGTTCCTCCCCAGTCTGACTCCATACGATTCTTTCAGCCTTAGCTCTCACCATTCCCCTCTACTCATGCTATGCCCTCATCAAACTGGCCTACTTCCCATGCCCTACTATTATTCTGTTCTCTCTGGTCTCTATACCTTTGTCTATGCCAAACCCCTTATCTGAAATGATCTCTTGCCATCTCAGTCTGTTCAAATCTTTCCCCTTATGGAAACCCAGCTCAGAGAGCCACCTCCTCCACAAAGCCCTCCGGTATTAGCTATCTCATGCTAAACTCTCCTATGAACTTTCCACATTCTGATCTGCATTTGAGTCATTCTTGCCTGTGTCTTAATCCCCTTATGAGGCCATAAGCAGCTTGAGGGTGAAGGGCAAGACTTGGAGGGCTCTTAGTGACTGGAAGCAGGGGGTCATGGGTTAGAGATCCCTGTTGTAAACTGTTCTCATACCTCTGGACCTGTGCACTGAGACAAAAGAGAAGACTTTCACCCCTGGATTTCATCCTGCTCTGGGTTTGAAGCTTAATCAGTATGTGTGACAGATTCTGTAAGATGGTATCCTCTGTCTGTCAGCAGGGAGTAACCAGAGACCATGGATCAGAGCTGGAAGAAGGCTTGCATCTAGTCCAACCATGCCATCTTACAGAGAAGGAAACCACAGCTAGTTTGTGGCAGAAGTGGAATCTGAACTCAGGCTCTCCAGTGCTGAATGTAATGTGCTTGCTACTTTGCTACAAGAGCCTCTGTTCCTCCCCACACTTAAAGTGATGCAGCAGCAGTCACCACAAAGGGAAGCCCTAGCCCCTCCACTGGAGTTACCAGGAGACCCTTTGCTTTCACCACAAGTATCTAAAAGCTGAATGTGTTGCTCCTGTCTGGAAGGGGTTTTTGTTTGTTTGGTTTTTTTCCTTTTTAAACATTTTTTAGTCAGAAGGAAGGAAGTGGGACCAGATCTCTGGTTTCATTGGTGTAGGCAATTCCAGGGAGGAAAACTTTCTCCAAACGCTGGTTAGTAATTATTATGCAATTTATAGTTGCCTCAGGCACTAAGACTTTAAGCATCTCCTCTAGGGTAACAGCCAATATTCATCAGAGGCAAGTCTTCCTAACTCCAAGTTCAGCTCACTCTTCATTGTCTCAAGCTGCCTCTTGAGGCAAATGCTGTGAAAGTACAAGCACCTATAAGCAGCTAGGTGGCGCTGGATCTGGACTCCAGCAGATCTGAGTTCAAATTCTACCTCAGAGACTTACTGTGTTGCCCTAGGCAAGCCATTTAACTTTGGCCTGCCTTGGTTTCCCCAACTGTAAAATGGGACTAATAATTGTACATACATCCCAGGTTTGTTGTGACTATCAAATTAGGTAATATTTGTAAAGCACTTAGCATAGTGCCTAGCACATAGTAGGGGCTTAATAAATGTTTGTTCCCTTACCTCATATGGAAATGTTTTCTTCACTGTGCTGATGAAAAAAACATCAACTGGGGTGAAAAAACCATCAGTTGGGAAAATGATTTGGAGTATAATTGAGTGCTGAATTTGGCATCAGAGGATCTGGGTATGAATCATGATTCTGCTACTTATGACCTAACTGACCCCAGGCTTACTGATAGACCTCTCCAGGCCTCAGTTTATCCAACTGAGATGACTGGACTCGGCCTCTGAGGTTCCTTCCAAATCTAAAGCGATGACCCCATGTTTGGCTTCAGCCTGTTTCCTGTGGAGTCAGTCCTGCAGCTGACTCAGTCTTTTGCATGGCTGTGTGGTCTCAGGCCCCCAGATTCTTCATGTATCATGCTACACATACTGTTCTTTTTGTCCCTTTAAGGAATTCTGGAGACAAACTTCAGCATGTGATTATCCAGTAAAAAAAGTTTTTTCCTTAGATTAAAACAGATATCAGGCCTTCAATAATACAAGTGTTTCCTCTTCCACAATGTGTATGTTGTAGTGCTGAAGGATTCTGGGTGAATATGAGAAGAAGAAAAAAAATCAGAAAACGTTTCCTCTCTGCTTTTTCTAGTAAATTCTGACCTGGTTTCTGAATTGTCAATGATTTCTTCTGCATTCTGGAATTTTCTCTTGGGAAGAGCAGCTGCTTGTCCTTTGTTGTAGGCTCCCCAACAGCTGGCTCAGTCCTGATTGACCTTATTATCTAACATCCACTTTGAAATGTAGTGGCAGTGAGTGCACAGTCTAACACAAGCCCCCAAAACTAATCTGCACATGCACAGAATGGGAGAAGTGGAGTTACCAAGCCTTGAGTGGGGAAAATGAGATCCAGGGGCTTCCAGGGGGTTCCAAGCTCAATGTGAACCAATAAAAGGAGGTGACCATTCAAAAGTTAGCAGAAGCACCGAGTTCAGAACAAGGGAGGTGGCAGTCCTATTGTCTGTCTTCTACCCCGACCCCCTCACTATTCATGAACAACGTGTTCAGTTCTGGAAAGGACATTGAGAAGCAGTAGTGCATGCAGAGAAGGGATGAAGAATGCTAGGCTAGGAAATAACTGGAAAAAGGAATTTGGGGGTGCTTAGCTTAGAAAAGAGTTGTCATAGTATAGGGGTAGGAAACTGGTGGCCTCGAGGCCATATGTGACCCTCTAGGTCCTCAAGTGTGGCCCTCTCAGTCAGCCGCACTTGAGGACTTAGAGGGCCACACATGGCCTTAAATCTGTCCATTCCCCGCCCCTGCTAACTATACCATGTCATTATACCATGACTTCCAGGGTTATCATGTGGTAAAAGAAGAGCTAGAGCTAATGGGTGGTGTGGTGAGAGAATTCAGATCATTGCAATTCCCCTCACTACCTAACAATTTTGTTGTTTGGTCATTTCAGTCGTGTCCAACTCTTTGTGACCCTGTTTGGGGTTTTCTTGGCAGAGATACTAGAATGGTTTGCCATTTCCTTCTCCAGCTCATTTTACAGATGAGGAAACTGAGGCAAACAGGGTTAAGTGACTTGCCCAGGGTCACACAGCTAGGAAGTCTGAGGCCAAATTTGAACTCACTAAGATGAGTCTTCCTGACTCCAGGCCCAGGGTGCTATCCACTGTACCACTTAGCTGCCCTAACCCAACAATGAATAGGGTCAAAAAATAAAATGGGCTAATTGGGTAATGAATTTCTATCACTGGAGGTGTTTAAGCAGAGGTTGAATGACATGTGGAGGAGTACCTATAGAAGGGATTTGAGGAATTGATTGTATTAGATGATTTATAAGGGTCTTTTTAAGTCTGGAACTCCATGGTTCTAAGAGTTTAAATGAATAAATCTTCTGAATGAAAAGTGTGTCTGGGTGCTTTGGTCCTGAAGGGCAATCACAGTTCTAGGAGCTTCCTGTGCCATTAATGAATGTGTCTATTATTTCTGAAGTTTAAAGAAGCTTATCCAGGGAAAGGAAGCTTTTTGCATTTTCACACCAGATTTTGCCTCTGGAGAGCCAGAATAGAAAACAGTAAATGAGCACAAAGATGCTTCTTAAGAGGTGAAAACCCCAAAGCCAGACCATCAAGCATGGCAAATCGTGCCTTAATTATTTTAAGGAACTCATTGTTAAATTATCTCACTGACTTCAAGGCCACCAAACACATTAGCTAAGGACAGAGAATCCAGAACCCTTATGACATTGCCTCAGTATCTTGTCCTGGGGCAACTACATATAAATCCCTTTGCCAAACTATTAGATTATCCTGCCAGGAGCTCACTACCAGCATCTCATAGGCTAAGCACCTTGAATATCTATGCATCACACTCACAAAAGGAAATGGTCAAAGGATATGACTGAGTTCTCAAAATGTAGAACTCAAATATATTGAACAAAATCCTCTACTTCAGTGGTTCTCAAAGTGTGGCTAGCCCAGGGACCCTTTCAGGGGGTCCAAGAGGTCAAAACTATTTTTATAATATTGCTGGGACATTATTTGTCTATTTGTTCCTAACTAAATGTATATGGGGCTCAATTGTCTTCATCTATTTGAACCAAAATAACGTGGATTAAATGCAGAAGCAGATAGGAGAATCCAGCTGAGTTCTATTAAGCTGGATATTAAAGAAATCTGCAAAAAGATGTAAAACAATACCACCCTTTTCACTGCTTTTTAAAAATATTTTTCAAAAAATAGGATGTTTAGGCTAACATGTAATGGATTCATTGTTATTTAAATGAGTTAATAAATGTTTTAAAAATCATTAGTTTTCATTTCTAACATAGTAAACAATGATATCTATAACCCACATCAAACTTTTGGGGTCCTCAATAATTTTTCAAGTGTAATAGGGTCCCAAGCCCCAAAAGTTTGAGAACATCTGCCATAGATTTTAGAAGTAATTCTTCTGGGGCAAATTGAAGGCTTGCTATAGGTAAGCACTCCAGGCTTCCAGGTAAACTAGTTAAAGGGAGGGCCCAGGTGTCCTTCTCATCAAACCCCAGAGAACAACGCACAGACGTAGGTCTACAAAGAGGGAGGACTCAGGAAAGATTTGCACTTGAAAGAGATATGACCCAAAGACAGTTAGGATGAGCCAGGCAATTTGGCCACCCTCTCCTCCTCCTCCCCATCATCAAAGAGAAGCTACTTACTGACTGTAGCAAGGCTAAAAATCATTTGTTTAAAAACAGCTTTTGGGCCTGACTGCTGTTCTCAGTACATGAAAATATGTCTATACTTCAGAAGTCTGGTTACATCTCTGAAGTTTCACAACACAACATGGAGCCAAGTTCAGTAAACACTTTTCATTTACTAAGGGCAGGAGTCAAAGCATCTTCAAGAAGAGGAAGAAGCCCAATTCAAGAATATCTCCCTCTCTCTGCTTGCTCTAAACACATACACACACACACACACACACACACACACACACACACACACACACACACACATTCCCCACCTGTTCCACATCGTAGAATCACAGAATGTTAGCACTAGAAAGAATTGTAGAAGGCATCAAACCCAACCTATCCATTTTACAAAGGAAGGACCTGAGAAAAGGAAATGACTTGTCCAAGGTCACTCAGCTAACCTAGGGTTTACAGATTTCAAACCTCAATTTTACCACTACCCCACATTTCCTTCATGAAGCCAAGTCTGATTCCCCTTGTGTGTAATTATATCACTTAGTCTTCTACCTTTCTGATATACTTTTATAATACCATGAGTTATTTTATGTTGGAGAAGGAAATGGCAAACCACTCCAATATCTTTGCCAAGAAAACCCCAAATGGGGTCACAAAGAGTTGGTCACAGTTGAAAAATGACTGAATGACGACAACAAAATCATTATAGGAGCTTGTGGCTTATCATCCTACTAAACTACAAACTGCAAGAAGGCAGGAAATGGACTTAATACATTGTCTACTCCCCCTGGTGCCTAAAACATACTTTGTTAACCTGGCTTCTTTCTTGTTCTTGTCATTTTTGAATGAGTGAAAGAATGAACTGAAATGAACAGAATGGAATGGAATGCAATGCTGTCCTACCCTAAGGCAGAATTTAGTTGGGTCAGTCTTTAACCCTGACCACACACAGGCAAGCAAAAAGCAGCTCTGGACAGGAGTTTACCAGACAGAACAAATCACCTCCATGTGTACACACAGGCAGAAAAGAACTGCCTTGAGATAGGGATTGGCAACCTGTAACACACTGGTCAAGTTTCTTGGCGCATGGCGCAGGTGTCATAACAATGACCCCCTCTCTGCTGCCAGGAGGATTTAGTAGTTGGCTCAGACTCCCATCCCACTCACAATTTAGTCAGCAGGAGCTCAGCCTCTCCTGATTCATAAGTCTACACCCCCCACACCCAAATGTCCTCCTTAGGATTCAAGGCAAGGGGTCTGGAATCTCTTCCCCTGAGGCCATCAGTAATCCCTTGGCTCATCTTTCCCAAAGGAGTCCTAATATGCCAAAAAAGGCATGTGGTCCATGGTTTGGCACATTCCTTCCTTTCAAAGGGTTGTCAACCCCCAAACTAAAGCCACAGAGATTCATAGGAATAAATGGATATAGGGTTTAAATCTGTTGCCTTAGAAGTACAAGAAAATTGAATTCCAGTAGTAGGATGTCAGAGCTGAGGGGGCTCTAAGTGGTCATCTAGCCCAATGGCACAAGCAATGAAGGAATTTCCTCTATAGTAGCCCCAACAGGTGACCATCTTGCTTCCCTCTGATACATCCAGTGACAAGGAGCTCACTGTCTCACATAGTGATCTGTTCAACTGTTGGACAGAGCTAATAGATAGGAAGTTCCCCTAACCATTTACTCCTCCTGAGAGCCAAAGCTACCTAGGATTGCCTATCATTTTAGGTTGGAGAAGGAAACCTCCAACCACTCCAGTATCTTCGCCAAGAAAACCCCAAATGGAGTCACAAAGAGTTAGATACTACTGAACAGCAAATTTAGGGCATCTAGGTGGCATAGTGGATAGAATACTGCTCCCTCACACCCTGGATCCCCCCAAAAGTAAAATTCTTCTTCTCTGTGACAACAATCTTTAACTATCTGAATGTAATAGAATCATGGGTTTGGAGCCGAGGTCATCCCCATCTCCTCCCTCCCCTTATTTTACAAATGAGGAACTGAGATTCAGGAGGTGATTTGTCCAGTCACACAGCTAGTTTATTTCAGAGTCAGACCTTCTGCTTCCAAATCCAGCATGATTTCTAATGTATCCTGCTACTCAGGGATCCAAGTCCTTCTGCCTTCTCTTCCTCAGGCTAAACTCCCACAGTTCCAAAAATCTTTTCTCTTTGAGTCACCTTGCCCTCCTAGACGCACTCCAAACCCTCCTTTCTTAACCCCACTTCTAGGCACATCCTTTCAGTAAGGAGAGTCATTTACACACAAATCCATTCCAAAGTACAAGAGTCTTGGGGGTTTTTGTTCACAAATTAATATTTTAATATAAAATATTCATGCAGCAGACCTGCCCTGTCTCCTGGCTGAATACTGTTATGGACTAGCCCTATTCCAACAGAAATCAAGGGGTGATGCTCTCCCACCTTCTTGTGAATGTCAACAGGAATTCCAAAAGCTACTGATCCTCTTGGAGGAATGTTCCACAAGTCTCCATGAACCGGAGTCTCCGGGTTTCTTTTCTCCTTTTATTTCTCTTTTATTCATTCATTCATTCATTCATTCATTCATTCATTCATTTATCTATTTATTCGTCCATTTATTTATTTATTTTTTAAAAATTTTTTTATTTATTTCACTATGCACTTTACAAATATTATCTTATTTAATCCTCACAAGTGCCTTGGAAGGTAGGTGTTGTTATTATTTTCATTTTATAGATGAGGAAATTGAGGTAAACAGAGGTTAATTGATTTGCCCAGGGTCACAGAGCTAGTAAATGTCTAAGGCTGAATTTGAACTTGGGTCCTCTTGACTCCAGGCCAAGGACTATGTACACTACACCACCTAGCTGGCCCTGCAGGGGCTCCCTGGCAGGGTAAGGGGTTTGAGGAAGGATATATTCAGAAATAAAGGTAATATGAAAACAAAATATTTCAATAATTTTTTTAAATAAAAGGGGAATCTAAAGAGGGTACCATTTTAAGAGAAGGTCTAAATTGTTAATGACAGAATTCCAGCCTTCATTGGAGATGATATTGAGAATCGTCCCCCTACCTCAGGCCAGAGTAGAGAATCATTCTCTGCTTCTGTGTAAGATTAGCCCTGCTTTCCTTTTCCCATAAAGCTGCTAACTGCTCCTTACACTGATAATGCACAGACTAACTTGACCAATAGACTGGCATCTTCAGTAATTGCATACAAATTTACCAGAAGTTTTGGCTACCACATGCCTCTTCCCCTTTCTCATATGACTGATGAAGCTTAGGCAAAATAAAGATGTCAGTCTGTGGTCTTGGAGCAACAAATGAACACAAACTCCCTTGTAATAACTTTCTTTTTTCTTGTCAGAGGAAATAAAGAGGAACCAGTCATTAGACTGAGCTCCCCTTTGCTTTTCTTTGAGGGTGTTGCTCCAAGTCCCAGGAGGAGGGATGGATACAAACCACTGCTCCAGACTGAGCTCCTTCAGGGAATCATCAGGAGACCTACTCAGAGGCATCTTCATCAAAGAGCAGGTACCTCCCCTGGGATCTTCTTAAAGATTTCAAGCTGAAAAGAACCTTGGTAACCATCTAGTACTTCATTTTACAGATGAGGAAACTGAGGCCAAGTAAGGCAAAATAAATGGCACAAGGTCCCATGGATAGTAATCAGTAGAGGCAAGCTATAAACACATGGTTTTCTGACTCAGTCTAGCACTCTATCCACATTGGTTTTAAAGTCATAGAATCTTAAAGTTGGAAGTGACCTCAAGAGATAATCTAGCCCAATTCCCCCTTACTTAAATAAGGATTCGACTCTACAATACCCCTGATAGTTTATCATCTAGCCTCAGCAATGATGAACTCACAATTCAAGTGATGGCTCTGTCATTGATTTTTTGTGTAATATTGGGTTATGTGTTATGTCCCTTCTCTGTGCCTCAGTTTCCTTTTCAGCAAAATGTGAGGATTGGACAAGATGATCTCTAAGATTCTTTCTGGTTCTGGCTTTCTGCAGCTCCCCATGCTGGATTCTGATTTTTTTAAGCTAATTTTTTGGTTCTAGAACTTTGGAGCTAGAAGGGACCTTACAGACCATCAAGTCCAAGCCCCGCTTTTTTGACAAGTGGGTGCCAACTGCTTGCTTTCAAAAGGAACTTCTACATCAGAGCCCAATCCAACTGTACTCCTCAGTTGAGGTAGATTGCACCTATGGGGTATTTGCTTCAATCAAACACGGGGCAAGAATGAAAGAAACTCCTGGACTGATGTCAGTGATAAATACCAATAAATACTTCTCTACAGTTCATACATTCTGATCCCATGGCTATAATTATTCAACATTCACAGAAATAACCCATCCCAGACTCAGTTTAAGCAGAATTTGGTGCTGAAGTTCACAGGGTTCTTTGTAATGAGGTGGCATTACTTTAAGTGCCAGTGTTCTAGTCAGACTGCAGGATGTCAGAAACAAAGTTTTTATTATGAAAGCTTCTCTTTGAACTGCATTAATACCAACAGAAAAAGGGACCACATCCACTATCTAACCCAAAACCAACCTGAATCCCTGAAATGATACCTCTAAACTATGGTCCTCCTCATGAAAGTTTTATTTGATGAGGAACTGACTGTATCTCAAAGCAGTTTGTCCCGTTGCTGGACAGCTCTTGTTAGTAGCTAGTAGTCGAGAAGAATCCTTAACATCATCTACTTATTAGAAGACAGAATGTTTCATTTTTGTCTTTCCATCACCAGTGCTTGGCACAGAACTACAAACAATATATGCTTAAATAAATACTTGCTGAATAAATGAATGAATGAGGCTAAGAAGGTAAGTGATGTGGAGCCCCACATTCAGAATCGTCCACAGCAAATTCAGTCTCAACCCTATAGAAAAGGGCAAAGTGAGGTTAGAACTTCCATAGCCCTATTGAATTAGGTTTGACTGGGGAATAATCACATGTATTGCTATGAGCACATTTGAACCTTTCAAGGCTTCTTGTTGGCTTATAGAAGAAACTCCATGGCATTAAGCTTAGCATTAGAGTTAGGCTAGAGTTAGGTCAAGATACAGGTTTGGTTTAAGATTAGGGCAAAAATTAGGAAGGATTTGCAAAATGTTTTCCTCACAACTACACTTGTCCTCTGTACACCTTAAGATACAGTCTAAATGTGAGTTATTATTACTATGGTTAGGATCAAGATTGGAATAAGGCTTCTGAGTAAAATTGAGCCAGAACTAAAGCTTGGTGTTTCTTTAAGGATGAACTAACACATAGAATAGATTTAATTGCTATTTACACTGTGTTTAAATCTCTTGCCTCACCAGGGTACTTTTATGGCAAAATCCAGCATGTCCTCTCTTCTTCAAGATGTACCTTTTTGTATCAAAACAGAATGTTTTGGTTCCAAGGGAGTTCAGTTCCTTAGAGCATTTCCTAATGACAGGCCCAACCCTTTTCTTCCCCATCATTATTTAGGTGGGGAGACTCCTACTCATCACCCAAGCTGTCCTCTACTTGAAGATCACAAGCACCCTCACCCACCCACTCTACTGATTTGTCTGGGACCACAATTCAGTTTTGGGTTTCTGGCATAGATTGCCTCCAGGGTTCTGTCATCCTCTCTGCCTGTGACATCACCAGAAACAAAGTCTACCTCTAATAAGAGTCCTTCCCTCATGCAGAACTGGCCCTGGTTGCATTCTGTGCAAAACATAGATACGGCAGACTTGAGCCACCACACCGAGCTCACATAACCCAGCCTGACAGGCTACAGTACACAAAATCCCACCCACCTCCCTCTATAAATAGGCCTGTGTAGGAGCAACAGTACTCACCAAAAAAGTTCTATCGCAATTATATTTTTAAAAAGAAAAAGTAAATCAATAAGGATACCCCCCCCCACCTTGGAAGCTTCTTTGCCCTGGATTTTATTTAAACTGACAGGCACACTCAAAATAACTACAGTTCTTTGTTGCCACACCATCTTCTAGAGAATGTCTTCCCTCCTGAAACAGAGTGTGAAAAGTTAAGGACTTATTTAAAGACTGACCCTTTCTCCATTCAAAACACTACTCATACACAAGAGCAGGCTGCAGCTTGCTAGATGTGACATTCTGCCACAGTCTGTCTTGTTGAATCCAGAGACAGTCCCCAATCCTGGGCCAGTTGCTATTTTGGCCCCCTCCATTTGTACAGTTGGTTTACAACTTGTAAGCTGAAGAAACAAACTGGATTATCATGGCTCTCCATTCTGCTATCTGATTCCTTCTCTCCACTCCCACAATATGCCCAACCAAGATTCCAAAGACAGTATTGTTTCCCATGTATAGCTGTCTAGAAAGTGGATCAAAGTTTCCCTAAATCTTGTTTAGGGAACAACCAGTAAAGCTGAACTATATGCACAGTCATTCTTGTATAAACTCTCAAGACTGAACGTATGTCCATTTTTCTTCCCAGTACCAACAAATTCACAAGGGAATCTCTTACTATATACATTAGAACCCAATCTGATCTCAAGTCCTTCAAAGTAAGCTGATCTTCCCTACACCTGTCAGATCCGCAATTGCTTTTTTTAGAATTTTTCCCCCTTAACCTCTATACTTAAATCCTCATACTTGCAACTTTCACCTGTTGGAAGTCAGAGTCTCCATCTGGAATAGCTAATATTCATTAAAAAAGCATCCATTCATTCAATAAGTATTAAGTGCTTGCCATGTGCCCAGCACTGTGTTATTAGTTAGGTAGGCATACCAAAAAACCCCCCACAAAATAAATTAGTACTCCCCTTTAAGGAACTTCCATTTCTCCATTTACGCAGACCCAGGATTTCAGTAGGTTGAAATATAAAATAATTGTCTAGTTTGAGCTGATCTTACAAAGTTAGCCCTAACTAGCAGAAGTGGTTTGAGTTTCAAGGAGTAAAGTTGTACTGGGGGAGAAGGGAATATATAGAAAGTTGGCAGTGTTGATTGCAAAAGTGGGGGGAAGAATTGGGATTGTCCTTTAAGACTCATACCAGAATGAGCCATGACAATTGAAAACACATAAGAGGCTAAACATAACTCTCTTTGAGGTGATGGAAAGAGTTCATACTCCCTCAAGCCCTGAAGATAAGCTAATGCCCATTTACATTCCCAGAGTGATCAGAGTCAATATGGAAATTGAACATAGGATTAAGTTTAGATCCAGATTCTGTGTTGTCCCTACTGGTCTTTTAAGAAGACCCTTGTCATAGGCCATAGAAGAAGGATTGCCTGTCTCTGGTGTTGAAGTAAAAGCTAGGAGGAGATTGAATCTGGAGATGGAATTTTGTTACTCTAGTGATGTAATTCCATCTCCATCATTTCCTAGCCACTATGCCTGATCCTGTTTCTATCCAGAACCTTACAGTCAAATCTCTCTTTGGAAGGTACAGCTCTTTGTTGTCTTCTGCAGAAATGCTTTGCTACATACTCTTATCTTCCCTCAAATCCCCATAGTGTTTTCCTCTTCCATAAAGAGACAAGTGAAATACATTCAGATTGTAACTCACATCTCAAGACATATAGGAGAGTTGGATATCTGGATAATTCCAGAGATAAATCTTCCTACATCCCTCCCTTCCTCCCATTTTCCCTCCCTCCCTCTTTCCTCTCCTTCCTCTCCTTCCTCTCCTTCCTTCCTTCCTTCCTTCCTTCCTTCCTTCCTTCCTTCCTTCCTTCCTTCCTCTCTCCCTTCCATACCTTACTTCTTTTTCCTTTACTTCTTTCCTTCCCTCCTTCTCTTCCTTCTTCCCTTCCTTCCTTCCTTCCTTCCTTCCACTCTTCCCTTCTCTCTTTACTTTTTTACTTCTGCTCTTCCTTGCCTTTTTTCTTCTCTCCCTTCTTCCCTTCTTTATTCTCTTCCCTCCCTTCTCTCTGTCCTTCCTTTATTTCCTTCCCTCTTTCCTTTATTCTCTCCCTTCCTCTTTCCTTCCTTCCTTCGCCTCTCCTTCCTTCCATCACTCCTTCCCCTCCTAGACTCAAGGAGATATCCTTTGCTGTTATTTCCATTTCCTATACTAAAAAACAACAACCAAAAACTAGCTAGAAATCTCTAACTCAATCCCCAAACAATGTTTTTCCTCTGGCTAGCTTTCAGAAAACTAAAATTCAGATGCAAAGATTGACGTAACTGAACAAACAAAACAAACCCACACATACAAAAAGAACTGCCAGAAACTTGGACTGTCAAGAGAGAGAGAGAGAGAAACTCCAGGACACAAGCTAGTCCTATGATCAGTTTAGCGTTTTTTTCTCTTACAAATACCTTCAAATGAAAAAAAAAAGGGAAGGAGACATTTATTGAGGGCTGGCCCTGATCTCATTCCACCAACTGAAGGGCTAATCCCAACTAGTAGATTTATCTACTGGATTTAGGATCCTAGAGCCTTTTATCCCTTAATTCTCCAACATTGCCACTTGGACCATTTTCCTTTCCAATGACACAGAGGCTTGATGGGTAAGATTCACCCCTCAAAGAGGGTCCATATCACATACAAAATGGTGTGTATGTGTGCCTGGGGAGGGGGAGAGTAAAGGGAGTGGTTGCAAAGTCTCATTCACAGAAAGCTAAATTGCGCACAAACTCAACAGAGCCTCTGGGTACTTAGAACCCTTAGAACATAAAATCCACTGCCCAGTGTCATTTTCACTTGGTATGGTATAAAACCAAGTACACTTCTCCCAATCCTAACAGTTTTCCCAGTCCTAACAGTTCATCCTCCTCAGTCTTGGTAACCTGGTTTAGAAGGGTCCAGGGGAATCCAACTCACCCAGTGTTTGGATTTTAGAAAAGAGAAACATCAGTTTTTATTACTTTTTTGGACCTCAGATTCCTCATCTATATTTAATATTTATACAGCAAAATGCACAAGGTCAGGAAAATGTAAACAAACATTGCTCATCCTTTCTTCTTCTTGTCTTCCTAACTTTGACAAGAAAAGTTAGTGTGGAAAACATGGATGGCTTTTTCACCCCTGCCTTACAGCTCTCAACACCAAATCACTCCTGCTCTGTGCAAACTAAAAACTGAGAGCCGTCCAACGCCCCTAGCAACCACAATGGCACAGCTGCCTGAATAAACCCAGGCCTCAGAAATGTGAAGCTGCAAAAGTGGGGGTGGGGGTGCCTGAACTGATACTGGGAATATCCACTAATCGAGGCAACTGCTGCTCACTGCCCAGGGAATCCACAACATATATAGTGGAGCAGTTTGATGTTCAATCTGGGTGCCTTCCCCATTCCCCATCCACATAAAGCTGAGGCTCTCTAATTAACAAATAATTTGCCAGAGCTTTGGAAAGCTTGACTTCTTAAGATTCCCTGGCCATAATGACAGATAATTCTAGCGTCACACATGACTTTTCTTGCTTTTCTCTGAAATTCAATTTTCTACTTGTCACAACTACTAGGAAAGAAGAACACATTTGTCCATGGTTGGAGATAAAATCGGTTAGGGAGATGAGAAAGGGAAGTAAGGGGCCTGTCCTCCCCTCCCATTTGAAGTAGGAATTAGTCCTAAACATTTCTAATTTGGACCCCAACAGGTTCACAGTCAACTCCACCCATCCTCCAAACAGCCATCCTTGCTGCAAAGTGAAGCATTCAGATTCCCCATAGAAAACAGTTACATGTTTATGCCAGTGTTCTGTCTGCCTTTGTACTCTTTTAAACAAATGATTCTTTTTTTTTCCTCTCTCGTTTTGATATTTAGTCTTTCTGTTCCTCCTCCTCTAAGGACTTTGCAGACACACAGGTAAATAAGTATTCAAGAGGACCATTTCCACTGATTTCTGATCAAGTGCAGGTGGACCGTTATTTTTTTCCCACCATCCAGAATAAAATACAATTTTTTCTAGTTTCCTAATGAGAGAGAAAGAAATGGGAAGTGGAGAGAAACCACAAGTATGCATTCTCCTTTTCCTACTTTGATAGCCTAACTCTTTTTGAAGACTAAAATCATGTTAACATTACGGCTTTGCAGTGCTTCCCTACAGAATCGAGTTATAAATGTCCTGCCACTCACATCACTTCTGCATAGAAAAGGGCATCAAGGGACCAGGCTTCTCCAATGTTGCTCCAGGGAGCCAAGGTCTCTAACAACTCAGGCAGAGCAACGGGATGCTGGGAGACAGCAAAGTGTAACTAACTGCTTTGAGTCCACCCCAACCATTCAGAAATACCAAGTTTTCCCAAGCTCCCCTGGCAGGTGGGCTTTCCAGGCTACAGGCCACTTTCCCTGACATACACGTAAAACACAACTGCACCGGTTCCCAGGCACGTCCCAAAGCCCATCGGTCCCTCCCGGGATGCAAAATCCTGGGAGGAAAAAGGACTCCTGGTGTCCAGGCAAGGCAGGGCCGGGCAGGGGAGGGCAAGGGGGTCAGCAATGCCCCTGGAGCATTTCCCAAAGGAAGGCAGGGCAGCCCACCTTTCCTCCTTCCCTCTCGGATGCCGTGGCCACTTCGCGCCTAGCAGCCCGAGCCCTGTGCGCCCCTCCTTATGAAGTAGCTGCCCAAAGAGGACATAAGGACTAGAAGGGAAGGATATGGGTTACAGACCAGTCTGAGGCACCAGCTCCGCGGCCGCGAAGTCTGCTTGAGGCAGAAGAAGACTGTGGCGGCCAGAGCCGGGTAGGGGACTTGCTCCTCGTCGGCGGCGCCCAGCTCCGGCTCCGGCTCTTGCTCGGGCTCGGGCTCTGTCGCCGGCTCCGGCTCTGGCTCCGGCTCCGGCTCCGGCGCGCGCTCACGCTCCAGCTCCAGTTCCCGGGCAGAGGACACCCCCGAGGCCACGCTGCCTTGGAGAGACTTGCTGCCGCTGGCCGCATCCTCCTCCTCCTCTTCCCCAGGCTGGACAGCCTGGACTGATGCGATGGGCACCCGGACCTCGTCGCTAGCCAGCGGCTGCAAGGGCTGTCTCCTCTCGCCATCAGTCATGATCGCAGGCGGCACCTGCGGGGAGGGTAGGGGGAGGGGGGGCGACAAAGGCAGGGTTGACGGGGGGGGGGGCGACACCTCTACCCCCTCCCCCTACCGCCCCCCGCCGGCCCCGCCCCAGACAGCCGGGGAGGGGGGAGGGCAGGGAGAGAGGGACAAAGGGGAGAGGGACTGGGGCTGAGGGTGGGGGTGGGGGTATTCCCAAGTGCCGAGGACAAGCTAGGGGCCGGGAGGAGGTGGCAGAAATGGAGTCTAAGGACGTCCAGCGCCCTACTCCCTCCCACCTCTCCCCAGACTTCTCCCCACACAGAGACTCCGCCAGAGCTGAAAGCCGGCCGGGCCGGCGGGCTCCTGGGGCTGGGAGCGTGTGCCACGCCGCCGCCCCCCGCCCGCGGCTGCCTCAGCGCCTTTGTCTTTCATATTAAAGCAAATGCTCTCTTAGACCCCCCCAAACCCCGCAGTACCCCAGCGCCCGCTCCCTCCCTCCCCTTGTTCCCATTCCCCTGGTCCCAGTCCCACCAGGCCAGGCTGGGTACTGGGCATTCGCCGTCCCCTAACCCACTTCCCCTCCAGGTTGGGTACGCTGGAAAACCGAGGCAGGAGGGTATTTCTGGAAAGAGGTACCCCCTCCCCTGAGTTGAATCCTGGCTTTGGGGAAGTTGGAAAGGGGTCCAGGGAGGCGGAAAGTGCGGGGCGGCAGCAGGGCGGGCAAGGGGTCGAGGGGGTCTTGCGTCCCGGGCACGGGGACTAAGTGCCTTAGTGGCTTTTTCGAGGCCTCACCTGGGTCCGGCAACCAGATGGCTCCCCACGAGCATAGCCGTGACGTCCAGTTCACCGCGCACCAGGGCACGGAGACACTTCTCGGGAAGCCAGGACGGCGCCCGCCCGGACTCCAGCTTTGTAAATCCACCAGCCACTAAGAGAGCCTGGACTGACGGCGCGGTGTCGCGCGCTTCGCGTCTCCTTAGCTAGCTCGCTCCCTCGCGGTCCCTGTCTCTCTGTGTCTCGGTGTCTCTGTCTCAGGCTTGGCTCAGTCCTGCCCCCACCTCCTCCGCCTCCCGGAGAGATGCGCCCTCCCCCAGTCTCCCAATTCCCGTGGCAGGAGGACGCGCAGCCTCGGGACCTGGGGTCGGGCCTCTGGGAAGTCAAGCTAAGGCGAGGACCCGGTGGTCAGGCAGAAGCGCGAGGGTCCGGGATGCGGAGCCTCCCTGCTCCACTCCGCTCCGCGCCGCACAGCCCAGCCCAGCACAGGAAACTTCGGCTTTACCAGTCGGAGGAGGGACCGAGGGAGGAGGCAAGGAGGAGGGGCTGGGAACCCGGCGGAGTCGGGAGGGAGTGGAGTGGGGTACGCGGCACGGAGAGCCGAGGCAGGGCGGCGATGGAGTCCAGGTGACCCCGTCAGCGGGGTATCTCTCGCTTTCCTCCGTCCCTAGCCTTCCTCTCTCTTCCTGCTCTCTCTCGCTCTCCCCCCACCCCCCTTCTCTCTCTTTGTCTCTCTCTGTCTCCTCTCTCCCCTCCCTCTGTACCAGTCTCTGCTGTGTCTGTCTCAGTCTCTCCCTTCTTCTCTGGCTCCGGGTCTAGTTTTCTTCTCTACTCTTCCTCCCTCCTTGTCTATCCTTGTCTCTTTCTTTTCTCACCTTCGTCTCCTTTGTCCCCCTCCCCCCTCCCCCTTCCCCCGGTCCCGTTTGTTTTATCTTTCTAGACCTGTCTTTTTCTCTCCCCCTCCCCCGCCCCTCCTCTCCCTCTAGGTTTCCCCTTTCTTCATCCTAATCCCACAAGACTCTCTGGCCCACAAGTCAAGGGCCCTAGGGTAAGGGGTCGGAGAGCATATAAGATGTTGGATCAGGTGATTGAGTCCTGCTCCACCCTGCCCCCTTCCTCTCCCTCGCGTCAGCCCTGGGGTCCCTGTAAGGCTCGATATCTGACCCTTAGACCTTGAAGGAAGTGGGGGCGGAGGGCTTTTTCTTCTTGTTTCCCTCACCAGGATTCCTGGCCGGGGGAAGGGTAGTGTGATTGACAGTGTTCCGCTACCCTTTCCGCATCCCAACTTGCTCCTTCTCCCCTTTACTCCCCCCCCCCCCGCCAAACTAAGAGAAGTAAACCCTACCCCCTACTTCCCCGGACTTAGATCTCGGGGTCGAGAAGAATACTGGATGAAGGCAAGGACCTCAGACACTTGTCTTCCTTTCTGAATTTCAGGGAGGGGTAATGGGATGCCAAAGAAGATGTGTAGGCTCCACCCCTTTCTCCCCCAGTCCTCAGTAACTGCCGCGGATAAACCGCAAGGAAGGCTAGAGAAGCTTGAGAACCCGGAGTAGCGACTTTAGATTTTGGGGCAGACCGGGAGGGTTTACGGCCTCTTGCTGTCCTCTTCCTCGGAGTATCATCAGGCGGAAGGGGCGCCCAAGGGGTCAGACGTAGGAGAGCCTACCCAACCACTGGAGATCCTTCGGGAAGCGGTACCCAGCGAGGCTCCCCCTCCTGCGCCACAGCCTGCGGGGGCTGGACTTTGCTCCCCACAGTAGATGAGGACAGCCTCTAGCGCTTTTTGCCTCCCCACCTCCTCATTCTCCCCTGGCTCTCCCCTCCCCCTGCCTTTCCTCATTTAATCTGCAAGTGCAATTCTCGACTATTTCTGTTCTATCCATCATCTCTCCACTTCCCTGGTCCGGCTTTAGGAATTGAACGCAAAGGGATCGCCAAAGCAGAGGAACTACAGGCAAAGTCCCGGGCTAAGGAGCTCCGCTCCTCAGGAGTGTGTGTGTGTGTGTGTGTGTGTGTGTGTGTGTGTGTGTGTGTGTGTGTGTGTATGTGTGTTCTCTTGTGCTTCTGTGGTTTGTGTGTGAGGGCTGTCTATTGTACCTTTTTGTATGTCAAACGAGATACTGTAGGTAAGATGCGTTAACGTGCTACCATAAGACTTTAACGATGCTGACTTGGTTTGTTGTCCGTGTGTCTGGGGTGTGCTTGAGAGCATTTATGGTGGATGGATGTTAGTCGGTTGTCCTTGTGTGGTGCATTTATCTATGTGGGTTCTTGGGTGTGCAACATGCTGCCTTCCTGGAAGTACCTTCCCTTCCCCCAGAGGTACACGTTGAGACCCCAGAGCCGTAGGCACTGGCTGAGGCCTGAAGTTCTCGCTATATAAGAGCATTGAACTCGATTGAGCATTGAAATTGACCCCTTACCCCAACGTACGGGAGTACTGCAGACCTCTCTGGGAGGAACAAGAGGGAAGGAAAAATTTCCTCCTTTTATGTGCCCAGCTCTGAAGGGGACCACTTCCGTCTGGCCCCTTGCTCCCCACAGAGCCACAGTCACAACTAGGTAAAGGGTCCTGTGCCTATTCTAGCAGCGCCTCTTTCCTATGCAGTTGCCCCTAGGTTCCCTAGTCGGTCCATTGCTAAAGGCATAGACTGGACCTTGGGACAAGGTGAGGCCAACCCTTCCTCTCCTGTCCCCACTTTCCTGCCCCAACACAACCCCTTCCTCAAGTTAGTTAGACTTAACTAGTTCACCACACCCCCATTTTACTGATGGGTAAACTGAGGCCTCAGAGAGAGTAAGAAGTTAGTTACTCAAAATGATACTGTACAGAAGGTGGGGGGAGGAGTACTAGTACCTGCCACCCAGGGCTAGCACCCCAAGAGCTCCTCTAGAGTCACAAGATAGATCCGTGGTTAGAGGAGGTGGAGGGGGCTCTCGGGGGCAGAGGAGCTTGAATTACAGCACCTTTTCCATTTTCTATATTTCTTGCTCCTTGCGGATAATGCTGGTAAATGTGACAGTCAGCTTCCTAGAGCACTTTCCAATAGATGAAAAGGGACCTCTACTCACACTTGGGGCAGCTAGGTGGCACAGTGGATTTAGTGCTGGATCTGGAGTCAGGAAGACTCCTCTTTGTGAGTTCAAAACTGACCTCAGACACTTACTAACTCTGTGACGCTGGGCAAGTCACTTAACCCTATTTGCCTCAGTTTCCTCATCTGTAAAACTAGGGAAGGAAATGGCAAATCACTCCAGTATCTTTGCTAAGAAAGCCCCAAATGGGGTCACAGAGAGTTGGACAGAACTGAAGAAAAACAAAACAAAATAACTCAACAACAATTCACACTTGACTTTCAGAAAGTCACTTCGTGGAGGGGGTGATTTTTGAAGGCCAGGGAACTAGGCCAGACTGCTGTGGCTAAGCCTTCCCCACGGTCATGGATTTCTTTGGCTATGCTGGGCCTGGAGCAGCTCATTCTGTAGGAATCTGCCTAGATCTGGGGCCCCATGAAGACCAAGAAATGATTCCTCTCTTTAGTCTTAACCTGGGGTTGGAGCAGAAGAAAGTGCAAAAAGCCCTGAGGACTGGAGGGATCAGTGTTTGTTGATTGATAACAATCTCATTGCTAATTTGATGAATCCAGCTTCACAAATGATTTCAGTTCCCAAAGCCTCAGTTTACCCATTTTCAGAAAAAAGTATAAAGATAATACTTTGGATGGCATGGATTTGAATCATAGAGATTCAAGTCTCCTTAGAGGTTATCTCATCCAATTCTCTCATTTTACAATGTAAGGAAATGCCATTTTTTGTATAATCACACAATTGCTTAATAGTGGGACTGGGGTTCAAACCCACGTCTCTTGACTCCTTGTCTGGTACCCTTTCCATGGTACTTTCTCCTTATTCTTCCTGGCCACTCCATCAAAGCACCAAAGAAGGGACTTTGCAAAATAGGAACAAGAATCCAGATTTCCTGACTCCTCACCCAATGTCATTCAATGATACCATGTGAAAGACTTTCATAAAAAGCCCCTTGATCTTATTTGGATTTGTGAAAAGTCATTTTCAGGCAAGAGTTGAAGCTTAAATACAGAAAGTGTTAGTGCAGCTAGAACCCTCTCCACCTTGGTCACAATCCAGGAGGGGCTCCCTGGGCCAGGCCCACATGCCTCTTACCAGTCCCTCCTTTTGTATATGGGAACTTTTCAAGAAAAGAAAAACATTTACAATATTTCAGTGCTCCCACTTGGCTTTGGAGGACCTCAGCTGGTAATTAAGGTTTTCAAATAGCAATTAGGAGGCCAACCTGCTAAGCTAGACATGGGAGGAGCCTAGTGGTCTATTTTAGAGCCGTGAAAACTGAGGCTTCCCTAATTGAGAGAAGGAAGGCCCTGAACTGGGAGTCAAGAAAACTATGATCTGGTCCCCACTCTGTCACAAAGTCATGCAATTGCAGATGAACTCCTTCCACATCTGGGACTTGGTTTTCCTCCTTCTTATACTCAGTGCTGGTGACAAGCATCAGGATATTTACACCCACCAGTTACTTCTCTTGCTCTTTAGGGATTCCATAACTTTGATTCTTCAGAGATTATGGTTTTCCAAAAATGTGTAACTATGACACCAGTCAATTAGCAAGCATTTATAGGTGTCACAAGCTGTGCTTTGTGCTAGGAGTACAAAGGCCAAAAGGAAGCAATTGCTGCCCTCAAGGAACTTACATCATTTTGAAGGAAACAACATACACATATATCAATCAATATAAATTATGCATAAAGTAAATTGAAGGTGAGTTTGGTGCTAAGAGGTACTGGCAGCTGGGGGTATCAGGAAAGGCCTCATGTTTTTGGTGATTTTGAATTGAACTTTGAAAGAAACAAGGGATTCTAGTAGGTAGTGAGGAGGAAGTACCTTTCAGTTTCTGAGGTTGCCCATACAAGGGCACATGGGTGAGAGATGGAATAGTGTTCAGAAGAAAGAATAAGCAGGCTGGCTCAGCTGGAGCACAGTGTATAAAGAAGAAGTGTGTAATCTGGGGAAGGAGAGCTTGCAGGTCAGTTGGGAAGCAAACAGAAATTCATATTTTTTCCTAGAAGCAATAGGGAGCCACTAGGATATTTTGAAAAGGGGAGTAACGTGGTCAGATTTTTGCTTTATGAATATAGCTGGAAGCTGTGTTGAAGATGGGTAGAAGAGGGCAAAGATTTGAAACAGTGAACCCATTTAGGAAGGGAAATGTGTTCAAAGATGAGTGTTTATTCTGAGGAGCAACTTGGAATTCATGGAAGCATTAGACAATTTCCCAAGAGCAGTCTTTCTTGCTCCCTTCCTTAAATTCAATTTTGGTATAGTTACATGTCCCGAAGATAGATATATAGACAAGTAGATAGATAGATAGATAGATAGATAGATAGATAGATAGATAGATAGATACATAGATACATAGATAGATAGATAGATAGGTACATTGATAGCTAAATAGAGAGACACATAAATAAACAGATATATAACTAACTAGCTAGATACATAGATGCATAGACAGATAACTAGACAGATAATAGATAGTACATAGATAAATTTTAAAGATTCTCAGGGCTTTAAAACTGTGACTTATCAGAGATTTAAAATAGATCAATAGGACCCTCCCATGTTGATTTCAGTAGATTGGCCTCTCCTAATATCTATTTATCTATCTATCCATCTCTGTCTCTGTTTCTGTCTGTCTCTGATTCTGTCTCTGTCTCTCTGTCTCTTTCTCTTTCTGTCTCTTCTGTCTCTGTCTCTCTTTCCCTCTCTTATATCTATCTACTGGTGGGCTAGCTCAATGGACTGGCCATCCAACTGCATGGCAAAGTGTAGAGACAACAGGCATTTTTCACCCTTGTAATTTTTCTTTGGGTAGCTAGGTGGCACAGTGCATAGAAAGTCTGACCTGAAGTCAGGAAGACTCTTATCTTAGTTACTAGCTGTGTGACCCTGTGTAACTCACTTAACCCTCTTTGCCTCAGTTTCCTCTTCTGTAAAATGAGCTGGAGAAAGAATGGCAAACCACTCCAGTATGTATGCAAGAAAACCCCAAATGGGGTCATGAAGTATCAGACACAACTGAAATGACTGAACAACCACAAAAATTCTTTCTTTCATGAATTCTTAGAATGATTTATTTTAAGTCATCGTATACTTTATTGAAGAGTCCCTTTAATGTTTGGGGACTTGATGTGTCCAATACAATATCACCAACAGTCAGCTGAAGGAGCTCCTCGTCCTTCTCCCCCTTCCCTTTTAAACATCTAGGATGAGCAGACATCCCCATGTATGTTATCTCATTGTTAATCAGTGGGTCATTAAATCTAATTATCTCTGGTATTACATTTATCAAAGAACCTTGTCTGATTTTAAGATTTGTGTGAGGGACTCCTTGTTGGTGAAGATCATTTAAGGCTACCTTTTTCTCTACTGAGACCAATACCTCTTTTTAAAAACATCAACAAACAATAAGTGAAGCAAGATTTAGTAGTATCTGAACCTTTTAACCAGTTCTGGGATGGCAACGATATGATCAGTAATAGAAAATCATCCATAAAAGACTTCCTATTCCCTTTTTCATATTTTCATCAAGGATACCTTTGTAGAACATACTCAAAAAGATTTTTTTCAATTACCTTTTGGGAATATTATAACAGAATTTCAGAGTATGAAATGAAACCAGAAGCCATCAAATCTAACCTGTCTCTGAAAAAGAATGCCCTTCTTCTTCAACATACCTGACCCATGGTTATTCATTTGACCTTTGCTTGAATATCTCAAATAGATATTCAACCTGCCACCCGCTAAGGTGGCCATTGTATTTCTCTATAGCTCTCATTGTTAGGAAGTTTGTCTTACTGTCTGCCATTTTCCACCTTCCACTCATTGTTCCTAATTCTGCAAGCCCAATCACTCTTTCACATGACAGTGTTAGCTCTATGCTTTTTTGGGGAGAAGCAAAGTCTTCTCCAAATTAAATGTACTCATTTCCTTCAACCCATACTCTTATATCATGAACTCAAGGTTCTTTAGATTTCTGGTTAATCTTCTCTACACGTTGTCTAGTTTACTAATATCCTTCTGAGAAAACAAAATGGGACATCCAGAAGTAAACATTATACATAGATGTGGAAGGTCTAGGACAGAATCAAAAATGCTGCTCCTAGTTCTAGGCATTGACTATGGCAGAAAATAAAGGGGGCATACTTAGTTCTAGATGCTACACCTCTAATTTAAGTCTGCTAAATTAAATTTTTTGGGCTACTATATCATACTATTAACTTATATTGAGTTTTCAGGCCATAAAAAGGTTCATTTTTTCCCCAAATGAACTGTGATTTAGCCACATTCCCCATTTCATACTTTGGAAATTCATCATTTTGAACCCAAGTCTGAGTTTATGATTTGTGACTATTAAATTTCATCAAATACAGTTCAAAAGTTGTAGCCTGTAAAGTTTTTCTTGGATCTTGACTTTTATATATGTCCCTCCCAGCTTCATCTCATCTGCAAGTTTTGTAAGTTTGCCACAGATGCCTTTATCCAAGTCACTGATAAAAATGTTGAACAACACAGGGCCAAACAAGGTTGTAGAGGGCAATCCTCTCAAGACCTCCTTCCTAGGTCATATACGATGATTGATGACTACTCTTTGAGGCTGGTTAGCTAATCCATTCAACACCCACATGATTGTACAATCATTTATAGACTTTCCCTAATGCTTTGTTAATCTTTCTTATCTTGGTTTATCCTTGAGTCCTTTTCATCTACTTCTCCCCCTCCTCTCAGTCATTCTCTTTCAGCTTCCTCTGCTTTATTTAGTCAGTCTTCTTGAGATTCTTTACTTTCTTCACCATTGCTTTTTTTTTTCAGGTCTTTCCCCTTCCATTTTTCCTCAAGTCCTTCAGAATTTCCCCTGGACAAATTCAACTTTTTGACTCTCTTTCTAATTCTAAAGCCCTACAAATCTCCTTTGCAATTGTTCCTCTTTCTTCAACTAAAATCCTTTTCCTGTGCCTCTCACATGGTATTTTCCCTTTGTACATTTCCCATATAGACTCAAAGTTGAATGATAGATTACCTAAGATTTTACCCATTGTTTTAGTATCCTACCCTCTTTGACATGGTGTATAAAAAGATTTATGAATACTTTCAAGTTTTTATCAGCATCAGCAAAGATGTCCTTAATGTGTATTTGGATTGGGCCAATTGTCATTTCAAACCCCACTTAAGTTCCATTTCAACTTTATTTTATTGTATATCGAGGATTTGTTGTTAGGGCCGAGTATACACATAAACACATGGATTTGCTTTCAACTCAAGCTTCAATTCCACCTTTTGTAAGAGACCTTTACTGACTTTCCCCTGCTCCCCACTGTTAGTGCATTTCCTCAGATTCTCCTAGGTATCCTGTGTGTGTGTGTGTGTGTGTGTGTGTGTGTGTGTGTCTGTCTGTCTGTATCTATCTATCTATCTATCTATCTATCTATCTATCTATCTATGTATGTATCTGTATATATAATATGTTTTATTGTTTGCATGTTGTCTTATCCATTGGAATGTAAGCTTCTTGTGGTCAGGGACCATGTTTTTGCTGTTTTTTGTGTCTCAACATTAGTGTCGTGCTTGACACATGGTAAGCTCTTAATAAATACATGCTGATTAATCATTTGGTTCATGGGTTTTTTATACTAATATTTCTTCTTAATATGCAATGCTCTCTTCCCTTCATTTCCCACTTTCTAGCTCATTTTTGATTAAGATACACTTTTTCAGAGCCATATTTCCATCATGGATACCATTCCCCTAGGTCTCAATGATACCTTTGAGGTACAATTTGCCTTTTTGTATTAGGATCTCTAGATTATTTGTTACAAATATCTTATGTATTTGTGTGAGGGCATCTGAGAGTGTGGTTATTATTTCTCACTCAGTGGATTCATTTCCTATGAATTACTAGATATCCCTACTGCTATTCTTTTTGTGTTGTAGGCATTCTTGATGATATCTAGCTTCATAAGTATATGTAGTTGGTTTTCTTCCTTTCCCTTCCTTTTCAGTTTAAAGTCCTTTTAGCTAGATTTTCAAGACACAAAGCAAATACATATATATATGCTTTATGTGTACATTTATGTGTATGTGTATATGTGTGTATGTGTTTCTAGCTATCTACCTATCTTATCTATCTATTATCTATATAAACCTTATTAAGTACACTCAAAAAGCCCATCATTCTCTTTAATTCTTGACAAAAATTATAGACAATTTTATTTAAAGGGATGGTTAGCTAACATCTAGGAAAGAGATTAATGATCATGAAAAGTCACTGTAGCTTGATTAAGAGCAGGTCATAAAGTAACCTCATTACTTTTTTTGTCAGAATTAGTAGATTGATTAATCAGTGAAATGCTATATATAGCTTATCTAGGTTTTTTATTTTTAAGCAAAATATTGTTCAAAAGTTCTCATGTTCTTGTAGAAAAGATGGAGAGATGTGGGCTGGGCAATAAGAATAGGTAGGTGGATTTGGAGCTGGTTTAATGGTGGGGCCCAAAGAGTATCGGACAATAGTTCAATTTCTATGTGGGAAGAAGTCACTAGAAGTTGTTCTGTGGCTTAGTGGCTTGGTTCTATGATGGTTAATGTATTTATCAATGACTTAGAAAAAGGCACAGAGGGCAGTCTTACTACTTTTTAAGATGCTACAAACCTGTGTGTGATAGCTAACCAATTAGATGACAGAGTCAAGGTCTGAAAAGATTTTCATAGGCTGTTACACTGGGTTGAATTTCATAAGGATATTAATTTTATCCTTGGGTCCAAAAAATTAACAAAGTCTGGGTGACCACTTGTCAGGTATGTTGTAGAAGGGATCTTTGCTTGGGAATGTAACAGACTAGATGATCTCAGGGGCACATTTCAAATATGATATTCTTATTCTGTGAGTCTATGAATCACCAGTTACATAGTGGTTATCGGGTTTGAGTAATCTCAAAAGGTTCTTTATAACTTCTTGGATAAATGCCTTAGTAGGAAAGCATGTTTCTACATTTTTTAATATCACATTATTAAATAGTTGTTTTAGTGCCTCTTCAGCAAGGAGTCCCCAGCTACCACTATTTAGTCCATCTTCCTCTGATTCTTACTGGGTTAACTCTTTTCTTATAGCTCCATTCCTCTTTGGTATACAAATAGCTGTTTCTTCTTCAAAGGGTACTACTCTTCTCCTATGGCAGGGGTTCTGAACCTAGGGCCTGTGAACTTGCTTTAAAACATATTTTGATAACTGTATTTCAATATAATTGAGTCTGTGATGTGAAAAAAAAGGTTAAAAATCCCTTTTCTTCAGAAGGTCTCATAATATATTACTTAGCTCCAAGTGTTCGCTGGCCTTCTTCCTTTTCTCATCCGGGTCACAATCTTCTCTTGACACAGTTCAGAATTTCCTTCTTTATTTCATATTCCTTTTATTCTTTGCTTTTCCTTTGAAGATCTTCCACTTTTAAAAAAAGGAACACTTCATTCTCATGGATAACCACAGAGAATTAAAAGAATTCCTCAATCTCTTTAAATGTTGTAGGAGGATAACCAGTAAGCATTTGGAACATAACAATTACTTGGCCAAAGATGAACGGTGTGTTCTATGTAGATCACTTATTCTGGATCAGGCCTAGCTCAGGTCAGTATGGAGATTCACGTTTGGGATTAGAATGCAATAAAATCCTTGGGAACAATAAAATGCAATAAAACAACTTTACTTAGCATGATTAAAAAGAATATAATTTGAAAAGAAAAAATTATGTTAACCCAGATAAAAGGCATCTCTTTTCTGCCTGTCTTTACTGTATCAAGTTAAGTAAGACAAGGTTCCCTGTAGAGCCATGGGAATTTCCCTAAAAGCCAATGCCTTTATGCCTCAGGAAGCAAGTGATCATCCTTAGATCTTCCCTTGCATTCATCCCACGGATCCAATAGAATTCCATGTCTTGCTCTTTTGACCTTCACAATATTTCTCATATATATCCTCATATCTCCAATCACACAGCCACTAGCCTGGTGTAGGCTCTCATCACCTTGCACATAGACTGCTTTCTTCAGGGTCTCCCTGCCTCAAGTCCCTTTCTACCCAACTGCCAAAATTATCTTCTAAAGTATAGGTTTGATCATGTGAACTGCTTACCCACCCTTAACTCAAACTTCAATGGCTCCCTATTACCTTTAGGAATAGATGCAAAATCCTCTTGCTTAGATTTTAAAGCCCTTTACAACCTGACTCCTCCCTCCCTGTCAGATTATCTTAGACTCTACTCTCCTACATACATTTTACAATGCAGCAACATTGTCCTACCTCTCACTGCTCCTAGCACATGACTCTCTAGGTTCCACTATCTTATATTTCACTGGCCTAGACTGCCTAAAATGCTCTCCTCACCTTTGTGTCCAGCTTCCCTGGCTTCCTTCAAGTCCCTACTCAAATCTGACTTTCCATAGAAGGTCTTTACAGGTCTTTCCTCCTCCTTCCTTCTGAGATTAACTCCCATTTTACACAGTCATTATTTGTGTAGAGATGATGGTTCACATCTTGTTTCCACTTTTGAAGGTGAGATTCCTGAGGGTAGGGACTGTGATTTTTTTTTCACCTTTCTTTGTATCCCCAGTGTTTAGCACATTGTAAACAATTACTAAGATGCTTGTTCACTGACTAAATTATTTTTATAAATTTGACTCAGTACTCTATATATTTGAGAAATGAGGTCTTTATCAGAGAAGCTTGCTTTAAATTTTATCACAAATTCTTCCTTTAGCCATAGATCTGATTGGTAAGATTTTCCATGCAGCCCTAATTTGCTTATGATATCTCCTTCTGTGTCTAAATCACATACCCATTTTGACATTATCTTGGCATATGATATGAAATGTTTTGTTTTGTACCACCTAAATTTTCACCTGTATCTCTTTCCTTCCCTTTTTCAAAAAGCCATGCTTTATCACAGAGAAAAAGAGGAAAAAAGAGAAACAAGCAAAAACGAATCAATATTCCTAAAAATTTCTGCAATGTTTCGTATCCAAGAACCCCTACTTTTGCAAAGGAGTAAGGGAAGTAACTTTTAATCTTTTCTTTGGACCTAAGTTTGTTTTTTGCAATTTTGTAGCACTTATTTTCAAAAAATTTCCTTTCCATTTACATTGTTTTAGTTATGTATGTTATTTTCATGGCTCTGCTTACTTAATTTTGTATTTGTTCAGGTAACTCTTTTTTAAAATTACTTTATTTTCAATTCAGAGAAGAAAGCAAACATTTCCATAACAGTACAATAGAAAAGATGATTGCATATGAAACTACAACAAAGTTGTATATAATGTTATGGTGTAAATTTCTTTTTTCCCCTTCACTCTCCCCACCCTAGACATGGCTACCATTAGACACAAATAGGGGTGTGTGTGTGTGTGTGTGTGTGTGTGTGTGTGTGTGTGTGTGTGTATGCAAATTTATTTTATACATACTTCTGTTTATTAGTTCTTTCTCTGGATGTAGATAGCTTCTTTCTTTATATGTCCTTTATTTTTAATTTGTTTATTTATAATAGTCAAAATGATTTATTTGCTTAAAGCCATTCTTAAAACGATCTTGCTGTTACTACATACTATGTTCTCTTGGTTCTGCTCACTTTGCTTTTCATTATTTCATGCAAGTCTTTCTATGCCTTTCTAAGATCAACTCATCATTTCTTATAGCACAGTGGTGTTCCATCACAATCATATACCACAACCCATTCAGTCATTCCCCAATTGATAGAGATCCCTGCAATTTCTAGTTCTTTGCCACCATAAAGAGTGTTGCTATAAACATCCCATTCACATTCAAAGTTAGAATTACTATTTGTGAATTTCACTCCATCGTATTTTTATCCACTATTTTTTTTCTCAGCTTCTCTTTTTACCCTTTTCCTGTTATCTTCTCTTCTCTCTCCCTCCCAACACCTACTTCACCCACCCCTCCAAGAGTTCTTCCATCCCTTATCCACCCCCAATCTCAATCCATATGTACCCTTCTAAAAGTCCCCTCATCCTCTCTCCCCACCCTCCCAATTCTCAATTCACACATTCTTCTGAAAGTTCCCTTCATCACTCTGAGCCCAAAGTTGAGTATAGTCCCAGTTGAAAAAAATGGACATTTGATGAAATGAAAAACTTTCAGGCATTTGTAACAAAAAGACCACAACTCATTGAAAAATTCAATGTAAAAGATCCAGGTAACTCTTTCTTTACCTCTATGTATTCATATTCATTTTCTATATCAGAGTAATATTCCATTTTACCCATATACTATGAGTTGTTTAGCCACGCCCCAGTCAATGGGCAACCACTGTGTTTCCAGTTCTTGGCTACCACAAAAAGTGTTTCTATAAATATTCTGGTGCACATGCAAGCTTTGTTTTTATCAATTACTTCCTTGAGGTCTACTCCTGGCAGTGGAATCTCTGGGTCAAAGGATATGGATATTTTAGGAATTTTATTTGAATAATTTCAAATGGTTTTCCATAATAGTTATACTAATTCATGACTACTCAAAGAATGCTTTATTTGTCTACCTTTCCACAATTCCCTCTCTTTTCATCTTTACCAATTTGCTGGAGGTGAGGTTAAACTTGGAATCTCAAAAGATATGACAGTGGAACACAAACTTGAATAAATTTTGATTTGTATTTTCCTTGTTATTAGTGATTTGAAGCATTCTTTCATGTGCTTAATAGTTTGCAAATTTTCTTTTGAATAGTGCTTGTTCATATCCTTTGACCATTTCTGTATTCATTTGGTCTTACATATTTTTCTTCTAGGTGTCTATACAGAATATTTTGGCTGTCACTTATCAGAGATATTTGATACAAAGATTTTCCTCCTACTTGTCTGCCTCCCTTTTTATCCCATATCTATTAATTTTGTTTGTGCAAAGGCTTTTCAATTTCATGAAATCAAAATAATCAATTTTATCTTTTGCAATTGCCTTAATGCATTGTTTGGTTTAGAATTTCCCTCTTACTCAAAGCTGTGAAAAGTATGTAATGTGTTTCTCTTCTATTTTTTTTTAATGGATGTTCATTAATATTCAGGTCATGTATCCATTTTGAATTAATCATGGAGTGTAGTAAAGGATGTTGGTCTAAGATCTACTGGACTATTTTCAAGTTTTCCCAGCAGTTCTTATCAAATAGGCAATTATTCCTTAAGTAATTTATGTTTTAGGGTCTATAGAACATTGTATTAAATTTCATTGTTTCCGATTTTCTCTTGCCTAGTTGGTTCCATTAAGCTATTTTTTCTATTTTTTAAACCTCTTCCAAACAGTTTCTATGATTACTACTTTATAATAAACTGCGAGGTCTGAAAATGCCATCCATCCTATATTCCTACCTTTTTATGATTTCTGTCAACATTGTAGATCTCCTCCCCACCTCAGATTTTTATTATTTTATTAAGTTTGGTAAAATGTCCCTTTGGTGGTTTGATTGGCATAGCAATAAAATTGCAAATTAACTTCCTCAGTACTGCCATTTTTATTTATTGGCATAGGCCAACAATGAGCACTGAATAATGTTTTAACTATTGTTCTTTAAGGAACATCTTGTAATTAAATCTATATAAGAATTGAGTGTTCTTTGGTTGATTGACTTCCAAATATTTTATGACTATTTTGAACAAAATTTCTTTGTCTGTTATTGCCTCTTGGATTTTGTTGTTATTATCTAGAAAGGCTGTTGATTTTTATAGGCTTCTTTTGTAACCTGACTTTGTTGAACTATTCATTGTTTCAATTAGTTTCTTTGCTTATTTTCAAGGATTTTCTAAGTAAACTATCATGTTTTCAGCAAATAAGAATAATTTTGTTTCCTTTCTTATTTTTACACATTTCATTTCAGAAGCAGCTGGTGGCACAGTGGATAAAGTGCTAGAATCAGGAAGACCCTGAGTTTAAATCTGGCCTCAGACACTTACTAGTTATGTGACCTTTGCAAGTCACTTAACCTCTGTCTCAGTTTCTTCAAAGGCAAAATGGGGATAATAATAGCACTTACTTTTTGTGAACATTATGAGAAATTACTTGCAAAAAGCACCCAGTACAATGCCTGGCAATTTGTTGGCATTATTTCAATGCTTCTTTCCTTAAACATTTTTTTCCTCTTATTTTATTGCTATTGCCAGCATTTCTAGAACTATATCAAATAATAGTAGGGAGGACGGCCATTCTTGCATTATTCCTGTATTTACTTGAAAAGCTTCTAGTACATCCCCTTTGTATATGATATTTACTTCTTTTGCTTTTATATAAATATGTTTATAATACATTCTAAAACCATTCTCTGACTATACTTTGTAGGGTCAGAGATTTGTTATCTTAAAGAGGAATCTTGAAAATATATCATTTAATGCTTTTAAAACTGTTATATTTTCAGCATGAATTTCTTTTATACACCACATAAGTTATAATCTGGTATAGCCATTCTTCTTCATTTCTTTAAGTTAAATATATATATATATATATATGCATACACACATTCATGCATACATATGTGTACATATCTGTGTACATGTGTACACACACCTTATGTCACCTTCATCGTTTCCTCTCCCTTCCAATATACAATATACATATTATCTCTTGTAGCAAAAAGATTAAAAAAGGAAGTAAAAGAAAGTTGTTTAGAAAAAATGGTGAACATATTGGCCAAGTTTGACAGACTGCACCCTCTTCCTAAATATTAATTTACAAATTATTATCTAAATTGGTGTTGTCCTTTGTCACGTCTCTTTGCTTGGTACAAAGAGAAAATACTTGCTGACTCAAATATTTCCTGTAAGGGGTGGGTGGGTGGTCTTTTGAAATTCTTGTTTTGACTACTTTTTAATCTGTTAAACTTTCCTATAAAATGGTGCCAATTATAGTTGATGTCTTTATCTTCACCCATTCCCTCCCCCCCTTTTCTGGAGGTAAACAGCTTATATAAATAGGACAGGCTGGAACATGCATTCATTGTGAAATAATTTTGTTACTTTCTTTTCTAATGTTGATCTTGACCATTGCCTTAACTAATTGATGGTCTGACTGCACACAAATGATTGATTCAGTTTTCAAATCAATAACCAATCGCATTATGGTCTGTTAAGGTAAAATAAATTTCCTCCTTTCTCCCTTCCTTCCTTCCTTCCTTCTTTCCTTCCTTCCTTCCTTCCTTCCTTCCTTCCTTCCTTCCTCCTTTTTTTTTTGAAAATTTAATGTTTATTTTTAGTTTACAACATTAATTCCCACTTTTTATTTTGAAAATTTTATGTTTATTTTTAGTTTACAACATTCATTCCCACAAAATTTTGAGTTACAAATTTTCTCCCTGTCTTTCCCCTACCCACCACCCCAAAACAGCGATCCCACTGAATATCCCCTCCCCCAATCTTTTCTCTCCTATATCCTCTCCCATCCCCCCTCCAACTTTCTGGTAGGGCAAGATGGATCTCCATACGCCAGGGCCTGTATATCTTATTTCACAGTTGCATGTAAAAAATAATATTTTAAACATTTGATTTTAAAACTTTGAATTCCAGATTCTTTCTCTTCTTCCCTTATCACCCACCCTTCCTGGGAAATAAGCGATTCAATATAGGTTGTACATGTGTAGTTACACAAAACATTTCCATAGTGGATATATTGTGAAAGACTGACTATATTTCCCTCCATCCTATCCCTCCTCCCACTTGTTCTATTTTCTATTTTGACTCTGTCCCTTTTCAAAAGTGTGTGCTTTTAACTACCCTCCGCCCTGCCAATATGCCCTCCCTTCTATCACCACTCTTTTATCCCCTTACCCCTTACTTTCCTGTAGGGTAAGATACCCAATTTAGTGGGTATCTTATTCCCTCCTTAAGCCAAATTCAATGAGAGTAAGGTTGATCCATTCCTTTTTGTCTTCCTGTTCTTCCTCTCCATTATAACATTTTTTCCTTCCCTCTTTTATATGAGAGAATTTACCCTATTCTGTCTCTCCCTATCTCCTCTTATTATATTCCTCTCTCACTTCTTACTTTTATTTTTTAAATATCATCCTTTCCTATTCAATTGATCCTGTGTCCTCTGTCTATGTATACCTGTACACATATATGCACACACTCACATGTGTTCATATGCATATATGCCCTCCTATATAGACATATAAATGTTTATATACACATTTATAATCCCTTCAGTTATCCTCATACTGAGAAAAGTTTCATAAGTTACAATTATAATTTTTCCGCATAGGAATGTAAATAGTTCAACTTTGATAAGTTCCTTATGATTTCTTTTTCCTGTTTGCCTTCTCATGCTTCTCTTGCTTCTTGTATTTGAATGTCAAATTATCTATTCAACTCTGGTTTTTTCATCGAGAATACTTGAAAGTCCTCTATTTCATTGAATGACCACATTTCCCCCTGAAACATTATACTCAGTTTTTCTGGGTAGGTGATTCTTGGTTTTAATCCTAGCTCCTTTGACCTCCAAAATAACATATTCCAAGTTCTTCAGTCCCTTAATGTAGAAGGTGCTACATCTTGTGTTATCCTGATTGTTTTTCCACAATATTCAAATTATTTCTTCTTGGCTGCTTATAATATTTTCTCCTTGATCTGGGGACTCAGAGTTTTCTTTTTGGGATCAGTGGATTCTTTCAACCTCTATTTTGCCCTCTGGTTCTAAAATATCAGGGAAATTTTCCTTGAGAATTTCTTGAAGGATGATTTCTAGGTTCTTTTTTGATCATGGCTTTCAGGTAGTCCAATAATTTTTAAATTATCTCTCCTGGATCTATTTTTCAGGTCAGTGGTTTTTCCAATGAGATATTTCACATTGCCTTCTATTTTTTTTCATTTGTTTGGATCTGTTTAATGGTATCTTGATTTCTCATAAAGTCACTAGCTTCCATTTGCTCCAATCTAATACTGAAGGAATGATTCTCTTCAGTGAGCTTTTGAAATTCTTTTTCCACCTGGCAAATTCGACTTTTTAAGGCATTCTTCTCTTTGTAGGCTTTTTGGGCTTCTTTTGCCATTTGAGTTTGTCTATTTTTTATGGTGTTATTTTCTTCAGTCAGGTTATTGACTCTCTTTTCATGATTTTATTGCATCATTCTTATTTTTCTTTCCAATTTTTCCTATACTTCCCTTACTTGATTTTCAAAATCATTCCTGAGCTCCTCCATGGCCTCTTACCAATTCATAGTTTTCTTGGAAGCTTTTGGTGCAAGATTTCTAACTTCATTGTCTTCCCCCATTCCATGCTTTGAGACTTTTTGTCCCCAAAAAAGTAATTTAAGGTTTGATTGCTTTGCTTCCTTTGCTTGCTCATGTTGCCACTCAATTACTTGACTTTTGAGCTTTTTGCCACAGTAGAATTCTGCTTCCAGAGAGGAGAGTTTTGTCCCAAATCACTGGGGTTTCCACAATTGCCAGAGCTATTAATTGGTTGCCCTCTCTGTAGCCCCCACATGCTCTGGTTCACTTGTCACATACCCCAGGACCTCCACCCAAGACAGTGATCCAGATCCAAGCAGGTTAAAGAGTAATTACCTTCTGTATGGTTGCTTGTTCCATCTACAATTTGCAGGCCAGGAGCTCAGAAGCAGCCACATGATGGCAGCTGCAGGGCTGCCATGCCTCTGCCACCTCTTGCCCCAGGAGGGGATCACGCTCACACCCCCCCCCCCCCCCGTTCCAACAGAGTTATACACTGATCTTTTACTTTGTCTTTGGCATTTATGGTTTGATAGTTCTGGAAACTGCCACAGCTGCTGATGTTCCACTGTCCCAAAGTCTGTTCTAACTGCTGCTGGTCAGGCCACCCTGGGGTTAAAATTGCAGGCTTATGTGGGGCTGGGCTTGACTCCCAACTTACTCTGATAGACCCTTCCTATTGGCCTGCCAAGCTGCCTTCAGTGGGAGATTTGTTTCTCTCTGTCACTTTGTGGGTTTTGTAGCTCTAAAGTTTGTTTAGAGGCATATTTTATAGATATTTGATGTGGTTATGTGGGGAGCTCTTGGAGTTTTCCTGCTTCTATGTCACCATCTTGGCTCTGCCCCCTTCTTTCTTTCTATATTGTGTTATGCTTGCCTTGTTTCTAATTTTCTGATTTTTTTCCCTGAGCCAAGTTTTCATAATGTATAACTGTAAAGCTTCAGAGTGGCCTGTAAACATTTTTCCTTTCTTCATCTTGACTTTACGTCATAGCATGGACACTCTCTTTCCATACATTTGCCTTTGCATTTATATCATAATGTATCAATGGACATATTAGTTTGGTTTAAAGGATTTTTATCTAATTCTTCATAAAATTTATCTTAATCTTCCTCCAAAACAGATGTTGGTGTATAAATTATACTTTTCATCATGGTACTCTTTTAAATTATGCCTATCATGAGCACTACAAGGCGAGATGATAAAGTATGCTGTGAAACAGAATTTCTTATTACCATGAGGCACACAATGAACCAAACTCCACCAACTCTGTTATTTGCCTTTCCAAGAACAACTCGTGAGTCCTTGTTCTATGTAGTGGCATTTATTTGTAGTGAGAATGACAGCAATGATATGGTCCAGTTCCTTTGTCCTTCTGTCATTGGACAAAAATTATGTATTTAGAACATCAACAATTAAGATGTTTATAAAAATTAATAAATCAGTGTGATTCTTAGCACCCATTGTTCCCCCCCTTTTTGTGGCTGATCAGACCAATATGAGTTTGGAAGGCTCTACCTCAGGTTGGGCACAAATACTCCATAGGAACATTTGGGATGGAGGTATCTCTAAATTTGCATGTCTCATGTTTCTTTGGAACTCCTGCAATTCTGCTTTACTCATAGAGCACTGAGCCATCTTTGATGTGGGCATGCCATGCTGGGTGGTCTTGTGCTAATGTATCCTGTGTTCAAAATTGATTACAAACTTCTTCAGAGAGACCTTGAGAGTGTTCTTACATTGCTTCTTCTGACCACCATGTGAGGACTTGCCTTGTGTGAGTTCTCTATAAAATAGTCTTTTGGGCAAATGTATGCTCTCTGAGGTAGAGTTTGAATGCTTGGCAGGTCAGTTAGAGAAAGGACCTTAGTGTCCAGTACTTTGTCTTGCCAGGTGATCTTGAGAATCTTCCTAAGACAATTCAAATGGAAGCAATTCAGTTTCCTGGCATGGAACTGGTATATTGTCCAGATTTCACAGGATACAACAATGAAGTCAGTGCAGTACCTCTGTGAACCTTCAGTTTGGTAGGTAGCCTAATACCTTTTCTCTCCAACACTTTACTTCAGAGTATCCCAAACACAGAGATAGCTCTGGCAATGCAAACATCAATCTCATCATCTATGTGTATATCCCTGGAAAGTATACTGCCAAGGTAAGTGAACTTATCCACAGAATTCAACATTTTTCCATTTGCTGTAAATGATGGTTCCACATTTGAATGGCGTGGAGTTAGCTGGTAGAGAACCTGTGTTTTCTTTGTGTTAATTGTTAGATAAAAATTAGCACAAGCAGCAGAGAATCGTTCCCTACTTTGTTGCATGTCAGCCTCAGAGGCTGCATTGAGTGCATAATCATCTGCACACAAAAAGTTGTGCACCAGCTCTCCTACCTTAGTCTTGACTTGTAGCCTTTTCAAGTTAAATAATTTGCCATCAGTGTGGTAGTTGAACTTGATACCATTTTTGTCCTCACTGAAGGTGTCTGACAACATGACTGAAAACATCATGCTTAAAAGCATGGGAACAAGCACATAGCCTTGCTTCACTCCACTGGTCACTGGGAAAGCACTAGATCTTTGTCCATTATCCAGAACCTGTGCAAGCTTCCCTTCCTGGAACTGACTTAAATACTGATGAATTTCTCTGGGCAACCAAACTTTGCCATGATCTTTCATCTTTCTACTTCACTCTGTTGTGTCAGTCACATGGTCCTTCAGGATGAAAAAACGGCTGGGGATTTTATATTAGTATTATCGTTTGAAATGTTCACTGAAATTCTACCTGATGTCTTATCATGGCTCTCTTATCTTTAATAGAATACCTTTAATCAAATCAAATCTCAGCCTGGTATTTAGCATCAACCTGCCTTTCCAGACATTTCAGATTTCTCTCCTTCATGTGTTCAATTTTCTAGTCAAGCTGTATACCAGCTGTTTCCCAAACTTTGCGTTCCATTTCCTACCTCCATGTATTTGTACAAGCTATTCCCCATGCTTGTAATGTACTCCTTCATCCTCACATCTCAGAATCTTTATCTTCCTTCAAAGTTTAGTTCAGATGCCATTTTCTCCAGAAGCCTTCCTGATTCTCTTAATTGATAATGTTCTTTGCTTCCTCAAATTACCTGTTATGCCCCATATAGCAGAATATAAGCTTCTTGAGAGTAATATAAACCAATTTTCAGTTTTGTCTCAGCATTCCCAGAATCTGGTACAGTGGAGTCCAGGGATGGATTGTGTTTATGTTGTTTGAACTCCAGTCTAGTTAAGTTGAAAAGATAGAGTGGAGCATTGGATTTGGTGTCAGAGGACATAGCTTTAAATACTTCCTAACTATGGGATCTTGGGCAAATCACTTGAACTCTGGGCTTTAGTGTCTAGTCAGGAGAAAAGGAAGAATGATTCATCGTAATAGGGAGAGAACCGTAGCAATGAAATAGCAAAGATTTTTAAGGATTGACGTGTTGTGTTAAAGAAAAAATCATAAAGACAGAAAGGAAGGAATATTCCCTAGAGCTTTGGAGTCAAGGTGTTTCAGGGCCCTGGGCAAAGATGAGAGGGATCAGATTGACATTGGAAAGGACTTCTCTCTCCTGCTGTCTGACAAAGTGACCGCCCATACTGTCTGTACACCTTCAGTTCCACTACCTCAGCCCAAAGGCACGGAATTATGTGCTTAATGATTTTTTTTTAATGGATCTAATTGCAACTGACTCAAATCTAGGGTTTTTGATTACACAAAAACTTTCAAATCCAGAACAATCTCTCTAATAAGGCTTGTGTAAATCACTCTCAAAATAATGAGTATCTGTGGACTGAATTCATTTAACCAAAGAGATGGAGAGCCACTTTAAAGTTATTTAGATAGATTAACAATGGAGAAAGGAAATGAAAAACAGATAATAAATTGATATGGGAAGAGAAAATTACATTAAAACAATGCATTTGTAATAAATTCATATGCTTAAGCAGAAATTTCTCCCCTAAAAAGGGAGATTAGACATGTGATAATCTGGGAACTGGTGTTAAAATATTTTAATTAAACTAAATAGGGTTTCAAATGCATTTCCAATACCCTTCCAGGCCTCTAGAGGAATGTGGTTTCCACTTCTCTGCTATTTGCTATTGTGATACTAAAGACATCATTGTTTTATTTTTAAGGGGAAATCTTTTACTTTTTGAGAAGATGCTATTCAGGTATGATGGATGGTACTGGAGTTTTCCAGGGAGGTGCCCATTTATTCAAGCATGCACGTGCGTGGACACACACACACACACACACACACACACACACACACACACACACACAACTAACCAAAAGCCCTTTTCTTCTCCCTTTTGGGATGGAATACTTCCATTGGAAGGGAGGGATAGATAAAGATCCACGTAAAATAGGGGAGCTCATTTACAAGATGCCTGTTTCTGATTGGAATATGGTGACATTAGCTTCACCAGCCTTCAAAGGATCCCCTGTGTATTATGCCACAGAGTTTCTCCTCCCAGAGGATGTTCACAAACTCCTACATGGACTCCCTTACCTGATTCTCATTATTGGTTTCAGATGAGTGATGTAGATGTCCTTACTGTGTTCTAGATTTTTGAAGTCTCCTGGGGGAGACCCTGGGGGAGATCCCAGAGGAATCTATTCAGAATTAGATGCTAATGAGGTGTGTGTGTGTGTGTGTGTGTGTGTGTGTGTGTGTGTGTGTGTGTGGCAATAGAGACCCAAGACTAGAGATTCTGCCTTGTGGCCTTCCATTACACAGTTAGCCTCCTAACATCAGGAAGTAGGTTTTGCACTTCTGTTCAGGTCCTTACTATCTCTCACCTGGATTAAGGTTTCCTAATGACTGTGCCTAATGCCAACATTCTCTCCCTATTCCAATCCATCCTCCATAGCTGTGAAGAGATCTAAAGCAAAAATCGGAATCTTTCTTTCTCCTGCTCTGAAATCCTTGCTGTTGTTCTGACTCTTTGTGACCCTATTTGGGGTTTTCTTGGCAAAAATACTGGAGTGGTTTGTCATTTTCTTTTCTAGCTCATTTTATAGATGAGGAAACTGAGGGTTAAGTGACTTGTCCAGGGTTATAGAGCTAAATAAATGTCTGAGGCCAGATTTGAACTAAGGTAGATGAGTTTGACTTTCTGACTGAAGGCTGGGCACTGTATCCACTATATCTGCTGTATCCACTATATCACCTGGCTGCCCCCTCAAAAACATTTAATAGGTCTCTATTGCCTCTAGGAAAAAATGTTTTGTATTTAAACCTTTTTATCATGTGGCTCATCCATACCTTTTCAGTCTTAATATACACAACTTCCCTACACACACAGACAGACACAGACACACACTCACAGACACACACACACACACGCAAGCAAGCACACACACTGTTCTTGCCAAATGAACTGTGTGTTCATCCTCACACACAATATTCCATCTCCTATTTCTGTGACTTTGCACGATCTAGTCCCCAAACACAGGCTCTTCTCTCTTTACTTATACTAAGAGAATCTCTCTAGTGTCTCTCAAAGCTCAGTGCAAGAGCCCTTTCTTACATGTGACATTTAACCAACTACCAGCAACTCCTTCCCATCCACCCCCAGAAAAACCACCTTGTATTTGCTTGGTATATAGTTTGTATTTAATTATTTGTGTTTTCTATGTTAGAATCATATGGTTGGTATTTCCCACCACAGAATATAAACTCCTTGAACAGAGGACTGTTTCCTCTTTATATCTCTGGTGCCTAGTACAGTGCTTGGTGTTTAGTAGGAATTTAATAAATGCTTGTTGATTGACTGCTTTTTTCATTGACCTCTTCTCAGAACCAATAGTATTAGTTGGAATAGTCCCCACAAGAGTACTCCTAGGATCCTGAAAGAATTGAATGTTAATAGCCCTTTGGAGAAGGGCTCTTCTCTTGGAGAAACCCCCAATTTCCAAACATAAAGGTTGGGAAATGATCCACGGGGAAAGAAAGAATTAGTTTCCCCTGCAGAACATCAGAATGAGAGCGTGTTGTGGCTTGGCTTTCACCATACAAGTAAGTAATACATAAAAATTAATATAAATGTAGCTATTAATATTCTTATATGTGACAAAAATCCAAGAGTCTGCTTAGGGGCTGTTACTTTAAGGGAATCCAGAAGGTCTTCATATTGTATCTTGCCTATAAATCTGGTAACTACTGCCTAAGAACCATTTCCCAAAGGACATAGATTTTGCTTTCCAAGAGAAGAGAACATAGGTACTCCATGGAAGAAGGGGCATAGGAATGAAAGGCAACATGGCATTGGGGAATGAACATTGAACTGGTAATCAGTTCTAATCCTGGCTCTTTCACTAGCTTGTTCTGCGACCTTAGTCAAGTCACTCCTCTCTGGGACTTAGTTCACCCCTCTGTAAAATGGGTATATGTTGGACTATGTAAACTTTAAGGCTCCCTAACATTATGTGAGTCTTTGCTCCCATTGTTCCTCCCCTGCTTCATATCAAATTCCTGCCTAACTGAAAGGTTACCTTTTCCAAAAAGCCTTCCCTGATCCTTATTATGAATAATTCTCTCATTCACCTCACGTAGCCCTTTGTTTAATTGCAATCCAATGCCCCTACTGGATTTTTGGCTCCCTTAGGGCTAGGAATTACTAAACTTGATCTTCTCCCCTTAGTGCAAATCTCTGTAAATAGGTCTTTTAAATAAAAGGAGTGTGCAATTTTGTATTTAGCACATGCTACCTGTAATTGATATTTATGTTTTCATACATTTGTCCTATTTCTCCAGTGGCCTGTGAATTCTCCAGTGAATGGTTGTTGGCAGAGGTAGAACTAGGCCCCCAGGCTTCTGACTCCCAGGTCAGTTCTCTGTCCATTACACTATATGAACCTCTGGTTTCCCTAAATCTTCCTTATTCTTGAGTCTGAAGGAGAGGAGGGAACACAGTCACCCCTTGCATTATTGTGGGTCTTCATTCTGTCGCATTACACTGTGAGTTGGTGGCAAACACTCAGAGTAAGTTACATAGCAACACTCCTTGGGCTCATTGTTGAGCCAGAAACTCAGATGCCAAAATTCCTCTCTCCTTCTAGGGATAATGATTAGCATGTTAATCTAGGCTCTGAGACCCTGCTTTGGCCCTTCTTCCATCTCCATGAAGGGGTTCCAATAGCATCCTAGAATCATTACAGATTATTACAGACTTTAGGGATCATCTAATACAATCCCCTTACTTCACAGAAGAGAAAGCTGCCAAAGATTCATGCTTGAGTTAATGTTCAAATGACCTTGTACTCTCTTAGAAAAATAAAGACTAGAAATCTACTTAAATGCATACATATTTCAGACTTCTTCAATAGATCTGTTATCTCACTGAGATGAGTCTTCTCCCTAATGGCACAGATCATAGGACCAAAGATGGAGAGATGGAAGGGACCTCAGAGGCTCATTTTACAAATGAGGAAACTGAGGCTCAGCAATGTAGTGATTTGACCAAGGTCTCACACACACACAATGACCATGTTAGGGGATGGATGTGAACATCACTCTGATGGCTCAAAAATCATTCTGTGCAACTTATGTCAATGTCTTTCAGAAAGAACTCTCCAGAGAGTCCACCTAACGTCCTGGAGATCTTCCTTCCTCTAGGTTTTCTCACATTACCTGGCTCCCTTTGCAACAGGGCTATCCTTTGTTCTCGTTACATGATCAACCCACTTCCTTTTCTAATTACATGTCTCTTTGCTATCTTTTTTTTTTTGCTACTCTTTACATATTATTCATCATAGTAGCATGCTATAACTTGTTTTTACACACCAAGCATCTCACATTGTCCTTTGGTTAACCTACATTTTTGGCACCTCAAAGATTATGATAGTCTAGGAGTCACTGACATATAACATCCCTGGAATAATATTGATTTTTTAAAAAGTGAGTTTTTGTTTCACAGAGCAGCTTGAATTCTGATCAATTTCCCACATGTAATCTAGCCCACTGCCCTGTTCAATTTTTGGTTCAGTTCATTGTTCATCTCTTGTGTCTGCCTAGGATATTTTAATTGAAACTTTTTGATTTTTCATTTATAAGCCTCACCCAACCCACACCTGACAAGTAATGTTACAGGAGGGTCAGGGATGTTTCTCCTAGTTGAGAGGTTGTTGAGTTGATCAAAATACACCCCATGGCATGTGAAAATTTATTTAAAGCCTTAAACATTCCTTAGATAAAGAGGCCTGAGTAAGATTCTCAACTCTTCCTGAATCCTTGGTGACATGAATTTTCCTCCTTAATTTGCCTATTTGTGAACTCTCTAAACATAGATCATTTGCAATCTGACTCAGTTTACCTATAGAGTTTGTTTGATGAAGTTTGTCTCCTAAGGGAATGTATAAGATCATGATTGTTTAAATTTGTTCAACCTTTATGACATTGAAGAATAAGATTACAAAACTATCTTTTCCTTAACTTTTATAGCCTATGAGGAATGTACAAGACTGCAATATATCAATGAATTATTTCTCTGTTGCTATGATATAATTTTGCCTGTAAAAAACCTTGTTAGCATCCTAATCGGGGTTCAGGTTTTCTTTGAAGCCTGAACCTATGTTTGAGTATACTAATAAAACTTAGTTTTTTACCTCTATAATTTCTGCATCATGGTAAATATGTTTTGGCAGAACTTACCTACTGCATGAACTCATAGAGGAGATATTTCTTCCATGACAATCTATGTATTGATGGGTCAAATTTAGCAGCTGCCCATGTAATGGGAGAGTATAGCCTGGATTTGAAGTATTCTCCATCCACTTGATTTTTCCTGTTTGGATAGTTAGACAACTCTTTTGAGTCCTTATGGATCTTATTTAGGAAGTTCCACAGTGTTCTGGGCCTTGATGCCCAGAATAGTTTTCCTCTTCTGCTTTTTCCCACCAAAACTCGTTCCTTGATTTGACCTGGAATCCATTGTTTGGGAATGCCTGTGCAATTTCTCAGCTCCCACTAGTGTGGATCAAAGAATCGAAAGGCTATTTATTTGACCCATGTGGCAGGAGCTGTGCTAGTTTTGTGTGGGCAGTTAGTGGAGCTCTGAGGGTCCTAGGCTTATTTACTACTGAGGTAAGGATCATATTTGTACACCTGTTGGAACACCAAGGCACGTCCTCTTTCTCTTCCTCCCTCTTTCTCCCTCATCTCCTTTCCTGTGGGTAACCCTTCTTTTTCTTCTGCTTTTTTTCCACCAAAATTGATGCCCTGATCTAGTCTCTTTACTTTTTTATTCCTCTTTTTCTAAATTATATGAATGACTTACTGGGGAGAAGAGAAAATTTAAATTTAGGAATATATCAAAGTAAAGTAGTATATACACCAGTGCACATGGATTTGGAATCCATGGAGGGGATACTACCAACATTTTTCCACCAGAATAAGTGGAGTGTTCTGAACTTCAAAACTCTGTGACTCCATTTCCTATAAGAGAACCCTTTATTGGAATGGTACAGTCTTTTTCATTAAGGGACTAAAGGACATTTTGTGTGGTCAACACCAAATAAATAGGAAATTGTGATTGAGAGAGCTTTATTAAAGATTAGAAAGCATGCAGGTTTTCAAAGAAATTTCTAACTCAATATAAACATACAAGTCCATCAAAATGACTTATAAATTGTGAACATAATTCCTAATAGTTACACTAAAGATGCAACACACACACATTCTTGAAATGAGAATGGAAATGGATTATCTCTCTTGGGCTATTTGGGCTAACCCTGACATTGTACCACATAGACTTCCCAATTGCTATTAAAGACAGATAGACAAGATGGTTGTTTCTCAGTCCACGAAGGAGAACAAACCATTCTACCTGTATTAGGGTTACCAGAAAGGAGCCCCTATAGCAAGAGTGAAGAGTGATACCCCTCCTTCCTGCTTCATTATACAGAAGATAAGAAGAAAAAGAAAACTATTAAAAAGAAACACTTAGCACCATGCTGGGAACAAAGTAGGTGTTTAACAAATGTTTATTGATTGATTGGTAGAGTTTCTCAACAATAATTTTATCTCAGATACTTGTCCTGAGGTTTATTGGCAACATTATTTTTCCACATTCCAAGCTTTCTGCCAATTCTGAAAGTCAATGTATTTGTTCCCTTTTAAATGACAAGCCATTGCCATTTAATGACTTGTCTCCAATCTTGAATCAAAGGAATCCTGCCCTCTTAATAGAAGTATTTTCAGTTGAGCTCTCAACTCAAGTTGGGGCCCATTTTCCTGAAGCCTCTTTCAGTTAGAAGTGAGTGAGAGTGGGGCAAATTTATTCTGCCCTTATACTCCAAATTCTAGAATGTAACCGTCAGTTTTAATTATGATTTTTACAAGAATGGCTAAGCCGACTGGCTCATAACAATGGTTGTTAGAAACACATACAAAAGAAAAACTACCCAGTTCCAGATGGTATCTGAGCTTTCTAACCTAATCCTTGACCAAAGTTTCTTTTTCTTGGCTTAGATCAGCTTGTAGGATGCTTTAGAAAGTTTGCCTTAGATGAGAATTATGTCTTCTGCTTTAGAATACTCTCTTTACCCCAAACCCTCTCACTTCCCAGTTTGGAACTGCCAATCCGAGTGCCTTAAACCAAGTTCATTGGCCTTTTCTATAGTTCCAGGTTCACCATGACCAATCAGAAAGTCCCTTAGTTGTCTGGGGTAGGTTTCAGGGTGTTTTATCTACATCCCTACTTGGTAATCTTTAGCCAACCTCCCTCCCTTAACAATATTCTGGGGGCAAAGTGATGAAATACAAAAAAATGTAGAACATAAAAGATATCACCCCAAAGCATATTCATGGGACTCAGAGACTGAAGGCATCTTAGAAATCCTGTAGCCCAATCTTTGACATTATAGATATGAAAACTGCTATCTCTCAAAAAATGGCTGTTGAGAGTTACAAGTCTGGAGGTAGGAGAAGGGCAACTATGTAAACAATAGGCTTCTCTCTATACATTTTCAAAGAACAGTGGATTTGGAGAGGCATATTATATAGTGTAAAGCTTGCTGGGTCCAGAGGCAGAGGATTCTCTGACACTCACTATACAACCTTGGGTCATGCAACATTTATTATTCATCTCATTTTGTTGATGGGGCAAAGAAAGGTCCAAGCTATTTACCTTCTCTGAACTTTGGTTGTAAAATTGGGGAAATAAGTCTTCCAGTAGGATTTTTGTAAGTGGAGTGCCTCAGGGAGAACCCCCCTATTTGCTCTGTCAGTGGATGGCTATCCATCCAAGTTCCAAGGTATTTTGAGGATTTGGGTTTCTAAAACCATAGTTCATGAGCTCCCACTTTTGTATTTACGTTTAATAGTTAGCCAAAGGATCCAGTTAATGGCAAAGTATTTAGTGAAATTGACTGAAATGGCATAGTAAGAAATGTAGCAACAAAACATTTCTCTTATGAACCTGGGATTCACACTCTTAGAAACAATCAGGTTTTCTCTTCCTTTTCTGTTAGCTGCTCTGCTTGGAATAGACTCCATGAACATTATATCTCCCCCAGGGTAAGCTCATCACCTGAAGTCTCATCATCAGGGAGACTGATCCATCTTTGATTTTCAATACCTTTGTAGCGCCCTTACCTTCCTCTTCTCTCTGAATAGAGGGGTGGAGATTGGAGTGATAAACTTCTCCTAAAGCCTTCCTTTATAAAAGGCTCAGAATTTCCAAACTAACCTTTCCATTTTCCACCAGTTGCTTTGCTTGGTTTCACTCCCCCATTCCCTCTGGTGTCCCCCCTCCCTTTTTTTTAGCTTCTTATGTTTTATCTTTCCCCTAATTAGGTTGTAAGGTCTTTGAGGACAGGGTTATCTTTATTTAAATCCCCAGTACTTAGTACAATGTCTGGTCCATAGTAGGTGCTTCCTAAATGTTTAGTGACTATGACTATGACACAATAAGAGTGGGGAAGAGTAGACACACACAAGAACAAGGTGCCATATGCATTTGTGCCATGCAGGCATCTACAGCAAGTATATAAACATGTATAAAGTGCCTACTATGCACTGAAGAAAGAAAAAACAGCCCCTGCTCTAAAGGATTTTACAGTCCAATGAGACAGATAACATACAAATAACCAAGTACAAACAAACTATATTCAGGATAAATTGAAAATGACAGAGGGAATGCACTAGAATTAAGAGGAATTAGGGGAGGTTTCCTGTATGTGGACTGTGACCAGGGCAAACACACAGATAAGCATATACATAGGGTACATGGGTGGATGTGGGGCACACATGAAGGAGCAGCTCTTCCTCCAACACTGCAGGGACACTGCTAGACACCTCCAACTCTTGTTCAGCTGAAATTCTTGGCCTCTCTGTTTCAGGGAAAAACAAGCACTGTTCTTTTAGCAGAGAGCTTATATATATAATCACAGCACTTTTGGAAAAGTCAGAAAAACCCTTGTCCCAGGCCCACAGAGAAGTCTCTGTTTTGTTCCCTCAGAGAGTTTTACTGAGGTTTTCATCTGCCCAGCAAGATATTTCTCAGCCTCATATACCAAGTGCTTTGGAACAAAGAACAGGGTCTTCCCTGCTGACTAATGCCTTCAGACCTGGTCTTTTCTTTGGATTACTCTTGCTGGTTTTAGGGACTTTAGTCTATGATGATTTTTCCATTTACTTCCTGTTTTAAATCTATGAAGACCAGATTTCAGACCAGGTGATATTTATTTACCTAATAATTACCAAATAGCTCAGAGTGGTAGAAGTAGTCCTTCCAAGGCTTTTAAGCCCTTAGACACTAACATTCTCACATGTGGCTAGAGGCCCCAGGAAGGGCAAAGCCATCTTACCTGCACTGAAAAATTCCTGTCTCTTTTGTATGTAAATATGATAGATTTTATTTGAAGAGTTTTGCCCCACATCAGGGGCTTACATCAGGGAAAGACTTTGTGAGCTGTCAAGTATTATATAAATGTTATTATTAATGGAGTTATTAATGAGAAGCAGCCTTGGCTAACGGAATAGAGAGAGCTGGCCTTAGAACCAGGGAAATCTGGATTCAAGTTCAGCTTTTGTTACATATTGGCTGTTTGATCCTGGGTACCTTTAACCTTTCACTGATCTAGGCAGCTCTAAGACTGTTGTTGTTCATCCTTCATTCTCTAAGAGGACCAATGACATCACCAGGGTGATGTTTTGACTTGCATGTGAATTAGATTCAAATGAGGCAGAACTGTGCAAAGTCATCACCCTCACTCTCTCTTCCAGAGTCATCAGAGACTAGTTTTAAGACAAAAGTCAATAAAAAACTGGCACTGGCCCCGTCTAAGACTACGAGTAAAGGAAAATATGCCAATTTGTATTGCCAGAGGGAGTTTCCTTATCCTGCATTTCCCTAACTGGTGAAATCACTGGTTGTTCCCTATCACTAGCCTATCATTCATGGAGGAGACAAGTGAGATTTAGCGTTTAAAGCTAGAAGTATAGAATTTAGGACTGGAATAGTCCTTAGATGTCATGTAGTACAACCTACTCTTATTAAGGATGGGCAAACTGGAGCCCAAAGAAGGTAAATAAGACAAGTCCCAGTGATCCAAAGTAACACCAGAATTCAAAGTCATTCTCTCAGTCTAAACATAGTGGTCTAAGATACTGCGCTGCCAATCATCAAAACTACTTAGTACTGGCTAAGAAATTTATGAATAAGTTAGGTATAAAAGACACGGTAATAAAAGACTATAGTAATCTATTTTTTGATAAATCCAAAGACTCCAGCTTCTGGGATAAGAGCTCACTATTAGATAACAACTGCTTGGAAAACTGGAAAACAGTATGGCAGAATCCAGGCATAGACCAACACCTCACGCCCCATATCAAGATAAGGTCAAAATGGGTAGATGATTTAGACATAAAGGGTTATACCATAAGTAAATTAGAAGAGCAAAGAAAAGTTTACTTGTCAGATTTATGGAGAAGGGAAGAATTTATTATCAAACAAGAGATAGAGAACATTATGAAATGCAAAAAGGATAATTTTGATTACATTAAATTAAAAAGGGTTTGTATGAACAAAACCAATGCAACCAAGATTGGAAGGAAAGCAGAAAGCTGAGAAACAACTTTTACAGTCAGTGTTTCTGATAAAGTCCTTATTTCTTAAATACATAGAGAACTGGGTCAAATTCATAAGAATGCAAGTTATTACTCAATTAATACATGGTCAAAGGATATGAACAGGCAGTTTTCAGATGAAGAAATTAAAGCTATCTACAGTCATATGAAAAAATGCTCTAAATCACTATTTGTTAGAGAAATGCAAATCAGAACAATTCTGAGGTACCACTTCATACCTATCAGATTGAATAATATCACAGAAAAAGAAAATAGTAAATGTTGGAGAATATATGGGAAAATTGGAATGCTAATACATTGTTGGTGGAGTTGTGAATTGGTCTAACCATTCTGGAGAACAATTTGGAACTATGCCCAAA
>WOXC01012186.1:0-36324 GCA_011680675.1 Gymnobelideus leadbeateri | reverse complement strand
ATGGGTACCTGATTTAGACATAAAGAGTGATACCATAAGCATATTAGGAAATCAAAGAAGAATTTACCTGTCAGATTCATGGAGAAGGGAAGAATTTATGACCAAACAAGAGATAGAGAACATTATGAAATGCAAAATGAATCATTGAATTAAAAAGTTTTGTTTTGGTTTTGGTTTGTATTTTTTTAAACAAATGCTTTATTAACTTCTGTTTTACATCATTCATTTCCGCCAGATTTTGAGTTACAATCATTTTCCCCCTGTTATTCCCCTACCCAACCTCCCAGAATAGCAGTCCCACAAGATATCGCTTCCTCCAATCTGCTCTCTCCCATACCTTCTCCCATACCCCCTTCGACTTTTCCATTAGAGGAAGGTGAATCTTTGTGTCCCAATGCCTGCACATCTTATCTCCCAATTATAAGCAAAAGAGTATTAATAATAGTATTTATATATATTTGAAACATTTAATCTTAAGACCTCGAATTTCAGATCCATTTCCTTCCTCCCTTGTCAACCATTCCCTCTGGGGAGACAAGTAATTCAGTATATGTTGTACATGTCTAGCTATGCAAAACATTATAGTAGATATATTGTACAAGGCTGCTTATAATCCCCTCCCTCTCATCCCACCCCCCACTTGGTCCATTCCCTACATGATCCTGTCCTTCTTCTATAGTGGGTACTTCCAACCTCCCCACCCCTCAAGGATGCCCCCCCCCATCAATCATCCCTCCTTTCATCCCCCTTCCCCCTATTCTGCTGCAGGTTGAGATATCCCATTTAGTATGTATGTCATTCTCTCCCTGAACCAAATTCAATGAGAATGTGGATTTGCCTTTTTTTTTCCCTTCCTATTCTCCCCATCCCTTGCAACCACTTCCCCTTGTTTCTTCTACATGAGATAGTTTACCCTACCCTGTCTCTCCCCATCTCCTCTTGCCACTTTCCTCTCTCACCTCATAATTTCATCCCTTGAGTATTCTCCCTTCCCAACAAATTCAACCTATGCCCTCTATCCATATACACACACATTCACATATGTATTCATATGACCACACACCCTTCTTCCATTATTTTCATAGTGATAAAGATATCATCACTCACACTTATTGTTTTTCCATATAGGAATGTAAATAGTTCAACTTTGATAAGTTCCTTTTGATTTCTTTTCCCTGATTACCTTCTCAGGCATCTCTTGCTTCTTGTGTCTGGATTTCAAATTTTCTATTCAATTCTGGTTTTTTCCTCAAGAATGCTTGAAAGTCCTCTATTCCACTGAATGACCATATTTTCCCCTGAAACAAAATACTCAGTTTTGCTGGGTAGGTGACCCTTGGGTTCATTCCCAGTTCTTTTGCCCTCTGGAATATCATATTCCATGCCCTTCAATCCCTCAGTGTAGAAGCTGCCAGGTCCTGGGCTATTCTGATTGTGTTTCCACAATATTGAAATTGTTTCTTCCTGGCTGCTTGTAGTATTTTCTCCTTGATCTGGGGATTCTGGAACCTGGCTATAATATTCCTGGGAGTTTTCTTTTTGGGATCTTTTTCAGGAGGTGATCGGTGGATTCTTTCAACCTCTATTTTGCCCTCTGGATCTAGAACATCAGGGCAATTTTCCTTGAGAATTTCTTGAAGGGTGATTTCTAGGTTCTTTCTTTGATCATGGCTTTCAGGTAGTCCAATAATTTTTAAATTGTCTCTTCTGGATCTATTTTCCAGGTCAGTGGTTTTTCCCATGAGATATTTCACATTGCCTTCTAATCTTTCATTTGTTTGGATCTGCTTAACAGCATCTTGATTTCTCATAAAGTCATTAGCTTCCATTTGCTCCAGTCTAACTCTGAAGGAATGAATCTCCTCAGTGAACTTTTGAGATTCTTTTTCCATCTGGCAAATTTGACTTTTTAAGGCATTCTTCTCCTTACCCCCCCCCCCCCCAAGACTGATCGCTGGATCTCCCTACAATCAATTGCAGGCCAAGAGCTGGAGCTGCCTCTGACAACTACAAAATGGCATGTCTCCTCAGTGGCTTCTAGCCCCCAGGGGAGGACGCTGACGCATTCCCCCAAATACAAGTCCCAAAGTCCATAGGACACTAACCTCTTACTTTGTCCTAGGCACGTCTATATTGATAATTCTGGAGTTGCCACAGCTGCTGGTGTTCTTGTTTTGTATTTTTTTCACAAACAAAACCAATGAAACTAAGATTAGAAGGAAAGCAGACAGCTGGCGAAAATATTTTTACATCCAGCATTTCTGATCAAGGATTCATTTCTCAAATATAGTGAGAACTGAGTCAAATTTATAAGAATATAGGTCATTTAGATGGTAGAATAGAAACAGGATTTCTGCATGGCTCCCACTTCCACCTCCTCCAATTGATGCAAAAAATGACTCTAAACAAACTTTGGAGCTACAGAACTCAAAAAATGACAGAGAAAAGCTAACACCCCCCCCCCCCGAGATAGCACAACAGGCCAGAAGGGAAGGGGCAAGCACAGTGCTCTGGGAGCAGAGTCCTGTCCCGAATGAGCTGAGGTTTTAGCTTCAGGGTGGCAACAAACAGCCACTGGCTGGAGGGAATTCAGATCACCAGCAGCTGTGGCAGTTTCCAGAATTATCAATCCATAGATGGTAAAGACAAAGTGAGAGGTAAGTGCAGTATGGACTTTGGAAACCAGAAGGTCAGCAGTGCAGTACAGCCTTTACACCCTGGAGAGAGAAGCAGCTGAGGCACCCGCTGCCACATGGCTACTTCAGAGCTTCTGGCATGCAGGTTGTAGGGAGACCACACAACCAGTCTGGGGAGTAATCATTCTTGCTTTAACCTCCTTGGCTGGATTGCTATTTAGGGTGGAGGTCTTGGATTGCATGACCAGTTTGCCAGAGCATGTGGATGCTTCAGAGAGGGCACCCAAATAATCTCTCCAGTAGCTGCAAAAACCCCAGTGATTGGAAAAAGTTTCCCTGCCTGGTAGCAGATTTCTACTATGGCAAAAGAGCTCAAAAGTCAAGAAATTGAGTGGCAATATGAGCAAGCAAAAGAAGTAAAACAAACAGAGCACTCTGACATTAGACTCGTATTTTGGGGACAAAAATGATCAAAGCATAGAACAGGAGGAAGACAGAGAAGTCAGAACTCCTGCACCAAAAGCTTCCAAGAAAAATATGAGCTGGTTACAGGCCATAGAGGACCTTAAGAAGGATTTTGAAAACCAAATAAGAGAAGTGGATGAAAAATTGGGAAGAGAAATGAAAATGATGCAAGAAAATTATGAAATGAGAGTCAACAACTTGACTGAAGAAAATAACACCTTAAAAATAGACTAACTCAAATGGCAAAAGAGGCTCAGAAAGGCAATGAGGAGAAGAATGCCTTAAAAAGTCGAATTTGCCAGATGGAAAAAAGCTCACTGAGGAGATTCATTCCTTCAGAATTAGACTGCAAGAAATGGAAGCTAGTGACTTTATGAGAAATCAAGATGCTGTTAAACAGATCCAAACAAATGAAAGAATAGAAGGCAATGTGAAATATCTCATGGGAAAAACCATTGACCTGGAACATAGTTCCAGGAGAGACAATCTAAAAGTTATTGGACTACCTGAAAACATGATCCAAGAAAGAATCTAGAAACCACCCTTCAAGAAATTCTCAAGGAAAATTGACTGATGTTTTAGAATCAGAGGTCAAAATAGAGGTTGAAAGAATCCACAGATCCCCTCCTGAAAAAGATCCCAAAAAGAAAACTCCTGGGAATATTGTAGCCAGGTTTCAGAATTCACAGGTAAAGGAGAGAATATCACAAGCAGCCAGGAAGAAACAATTTCAATATTGTGGAAGCACAATCAGGATAGTGCAGGACCTAGCAGCTTCTACATTGAGGGATTGAAGGGCTTGGGATATTATATTCCACAGGGCAAAGGACCTGGAATTAAAACTAAGAATCACCTACCCAGCAAAACTGAGTAACATGTTTCAGGGGCAAACATGGTCATTCATTGGAATAGAGGACTTTCAAGCATTCTTGAGGAAAAAACTAGAATTTAATAGAAAATTTGACATACAGATAAAAGAAGCAAGAGATGCTTGAGAAGGTAAAGAGGGAAAAGAAATCACTATGAACTTATCAAAGTTGAACTACTTATATTCCTACAGGGAAAAACAATAACTGTAACTGATAAAACTTTTCTCAGTATGAAAATAGTTGAAGAAGGGCATATGGGCATATGAATACATATGTGAATGTGTGTATATATATATATATATATATATATATATATATATATATATATATATATATATATATATATATATACATATATTTTTTTTTCAGGTATACATAGATAGAGGGGATGGGTCAAATTTAATAGGAAGTGATGATACTTAAAAGGTGAGGTTAAGAGGTGAGGGCGGAATGTGGTGAGGGGGAATGGGGAGAGACAGTGGGGTGAACTGTCTCGTGTAGAGGAGTTGGGGGAAGATGTTTACAGGGGAGGAACAGGAAGGCAAAAAGGCACAATCACATTCTCATTGAATTTTGACCAGGGAGAGAATGACACGCATACTAAATAGGGTGTCCCACCCTACAGGAGCATGGGAGGGAGGGGAATAGGGGGACGTGGTGGAGGGAAGGGCAGGCTTGGGGGGAGGGAATTTGGAAGCACCCATTTTTGAAAAGGGACAGGATCAAGGTGTGGAATAGACCAGGTGGGAGGTGGGATGGGAAGGAGGGAAATATAGTCAGTCTTTTTCAATATATCTACTATGGTAATGTTTTGCATAGCTACACATGTACAGCTTATATTGAACTGGTTATCTTCCTTTTAAAATAAAATTTAAAAAAATATATAAATACTATGATTAATACTATTTTGCATATAATTGGGAGATAAGATGTATAGGCATTGGGGCACAGAGATTCACCTCGCCCTACTGGAAAAGTCGAAGGGGGTATGGGAGAAGAGATGGGAAAGAGTAGATTGGATGAGGGGATAGCTTGTGGGTCTGTTATTCTGGGGTGGTGGGGAAGGGAAAAATGGGAGAAAAATTGTAACTCAGAATCTGATGGAAATGAATGATGTAAACAATAAGTTAATAATGCATTTTAAAAAAATAGAGCCTGGACAGCATCTATTCAAGATACCATCAAGGAAAACTGTATTGAGGTCCTAGAACAAGAGGGTAAAAGTCATCAAAATAATTCACCAATCACCTCCTGAAAGAGATGCCAAATTGAAAGCATGAAAGAATCTTATAGACAAATTCCAGAATTATCAGGTCAAGGAGAAAATACTGCAAGCATTCAGAAAAAACAATTTAAACATTGTGGAACCACAATCAATTTTACACAGGACCTTGAAGCTTCTACATTAAAAGAATGGAGGACTTGTAATATGATATTCTGTAAGGAAAAGGAACTTGGATTACAACCAAGGATCAGCTACCCAGAAAAAAAAATTGAGCACACTCTTTCAGGGTAGGAGATGGACATTGAATGAAATAGGGGGCTTCCACACCTTCCTGATGAAAAGAGTAGAGCTCAATGGAAAATTTGATCTTCAAATACAAGACTTAAGAGAGGCATAAAAAGGTTAACAGGAAAAGCAAACAAGATAAAACCTGTTATTCAATAAGGGGAAACTGTTTATATCCCTACATGGGAAGATGATTCTTGTAACTCTTGAGAACTGTATCTTTAATACAACATTTAGAGGGATATACATAAGCAGAGTATGTGCATATAACTATACTTTGATGTGATGATTAAAAAACCAACTTTAGTGGTAAAAAGGAATTGTAATGAGAGAAGAGGAAAGGAGGAAGTAGAAAAGGGTAAATTACATCACATGAAGAGGCAGAAAGATACATTACAGAAGAGGGGAAAAGGGGGGAATGAACATTGTTTGAACCTTATTCTCATAAATTTTGGCTCAAGGAAGGAATAACATAGTGAGGTATAGAAATCTAACTTGCACTATAGATAGTAGCAGGGGAAAGGGGAAAGAAAATGGAGGAAATGGATAGAAGGGATGGAAAAATAGTAAGGGAAAAGGGAAAGTAAAGGGAGGGGGCTGATAGAAGGGAGGGCTGATTGAGGGAGGTGGTGATCAAAATCAAAACAGCTCTGAGGTACCATATCACAGTTGGATGAATTAGGTGGTTGCCAAAGATGAAGAAGCAGCCCTGGAAAGGGCTTGACAAGTCCTCACACAAGAAGTACTTACTAGTCCTCCTGAATATCCCATATGACCCAAGGAGTTCAGAAAGGTGCCAGATATCCTATTTAATCTGGATTTTGAAGGAAGGGAAGAAAAAAAGCAGAAATACTGTTCAGCTGTTGGGTAGAGTAGGAACAAAGGAAGGAAAAAGTTTCAGAAGGGGAATGGAGATATTTGATACTTTTCCAGTTCTTTAGATCTGACATTATTTGTGTGAAAAATGTTTTGTAATTGTGTATTTGGAAAACCCAGCAGGGGTTTTCCAAATGTTTCCGACCTCTAGATCGGTGATCTCTAAACCGTGATTAGTATAGTGGCAGTTGTGCTTAAGATTACTTCTGTGGGTGAGCAACCAACTAATAAGGGTGTAAGAAAATGGGTTATACCTCATCTTTTCTGCAATAAGAAATTGAAGACTTGTCACCAACATACTCTTACTACTATCTTCACCCACTAATGCCCAACTCTCCACCATTGCACCGTTTTCAGAAGTTGGCTTCCTACTTCTGTATAAGCTCCAAAACTCTCCTTTTGTGCACCAGATGTCACACCCTTAATGGTGGGTAGCTTCAATCCCATCACCTATAGTACCTTCACAGTCACTGTTTCCAAAATCTCCTTTCCCCCTAGTAATCCCAGTTTTGCCACCTTGAACCAGATCATCTAATGGCTATAATATGCATCCTCTAAGGAGGTCTAGGCCCAAGATCAATGAGGGATGACTAAAAGTCCAGTCCTACTCTTTGTTTTCAATGGGGCAGAGTAAGTTGTTCAAGAAGAAAGGACATGAAATCTGCATCATCATCATCATCATCATCATCATCATCATCATTTTTCTAGAACCTACTTTTCTACTGAACGTATCATCCTCAAGAACACTAGTATCCTTCCAGTAACTTAGATTTTTTAACCTTAGTGTCATCCTTGATTTCTCATTTTCACTTGTAACACATTTCAGTTGCCACATCTTATTCTTTCCATCTATAGCATCTATCTCTTCAATCTATCTGCTCTCTATTCTCATAGTTCTCACCCTAGTTCAGGTCCTAATCACTTCTCACTTAAACTATTGTGATATCTTCCTAACTACTCTTACAATTCAAAACTCTTCCCTTTCCAATTCATCATCTGTACAGGTGCCAAAGTTATTTTCCTACTGCACAAATTTGACTATTCCCCTGCTCCAATATCTCCTTACAGCAACTGAATCAAGTACAAATTTCTGCGTTTTATATTTCAGTGCCTTCACAACATGGCCCCAACCTATTTTTCAGCCATGTCATTGTTCTTCCTGAATGCTATGGCCTAGCCAATCTGACCTTCCTACTGTTCCTCATATATGACACTTGATCTCTCTCCATGAATTTTCATTGACTGTCCTCCATATTTTGAAATTACCTACTCACTCCCACCCCTGCTTTGTTCTTTGAGAATCCATGGTTTCCATTAAGATTCAGTTCAAACTTTACCATCTACATGCTTCTTTCTTTTCTGATTCTTTCAGTTCCCAGTACCTCTCTCCCCAAATTACCTCATATTTATTTTGTATGTATTTTGAGCAAGCTTATTTAAGGACATGATATCTCAATCCACAAAATGAAAACTCCTTAAGAAGAGAAATTATTTCATTTTTGCCTTAAAGTAACTATACACAGATAAACTAAATGATCATATTGCTTTGCAGCCCTTCAATGATCAATATCATTCTGTCATTTCATTTTGTATCTTTGAAACTGTGTTTCTTTATGCTTATATTTTGTACTTTTTTAATAAACAAATTTCTTTCTCTTCTTTAAATAATCAAACTGTTCATGTGCAAAGAAGACATTATGCTACATTATTACAAGGCAATTTAAATATTTTTACTTATGCTATAGTTAATTTTCTTTCCAAATTTCTCAAAAACTATCTGAAAGCTATGTTGCTTCATACATACATTTTAGCATTTTTATCAAATGAAGTTTATTTTTCTATTTTAAGTCCTCAAAATATTTATCTATAGTAGAGCTAATAATTTATATCCTTTGACAGTTTATTTAAATATTTTCCTTTCTGCAAAAGTAAATTTCAATTATTTTAATTTTTCTACATGAAAAGACAATGTTTTATATTGTTCATATATTTGTATTTAAAGAGCTTTAATGGTTACATATATATAGTTATTAAGTTTTATATTTTTTAAAGATTAAAACTTAATATGAACATATTATAGCATAAGCCTGGTTCTAAAAAAGCAGAAATCAGATACTAAACTTTGAATTTTTCTCCTTGAGTTGGGAATCTCTTAGATTCTGTTACTCTGGCTAAAGGAAAAAAGTCCTTGTGTGAATCTTCTACATGAAGGCTTTTCTTATCTCCTCTATGCTAATGACTCCCCCTACCACCAAAAAAATTACCTTGGAATGGTAGTCCAAAGGATAAAGAATGTACAGGAAAAAATAATGAAAAAGGCACACTATTTAACATATGGTTCTTATTGACTATGATGAAAGGAGTACTGCTCTAAGAGTATTGGTTCTCTAAGTGTGTCAAGTGTCTGAGGCCAGATTTGAATTCAGGTCTTCCTAACTCCAGGGTTGGTGCTCTACTCACTATGCCACCTAGCTGCCCCAACCATACTGATTCTCCCTTATTTGTCATTCATACAGCCACAGACAATCAAATAAAGGATTTCCTCATGCCTTCTCAGTAAGGTTTCAGAGTACTTGCATACCTCTATGAGAGGATACCCATACCATTATCCCATCAAATTAATTGGATAAATTCATCAAATTATTTAATAGCTCACTTGATTAATTTCCCCTCCCCCTAATATATTTCTTTGAAGAGGGAAAGGTACTTAAAGATTTTTAAATTCTCTGTTACCACTGTAATGAACAAGTTTTGTTATTTATAACATAAGTATAGATAAGCAATAAAAGATTGAACCCAAAGTCAGAAAGACCTGGGTTCAAATTCTGCTTTTGACAGTTAATGATTTTATAACCCAGGGTAAGACATGTAACCTCTCTGAGTCTCAGTTTCTATGAAATATAAATAAGAATAGCACTTAACTCACAGGATTGATACGAGGATTACATTAGAAAATAAATAGGGGTGGCTATGTGGCGCAGTGAGTAGAGCATCAACCGTGGAGTCAGAAGGACCTGAGTACGGTTCTGGGCTGACACTTAATGCACACACAAATAAAAACCTAGCTGTGTGACCTTGGGCAAGTTACTTAATCCCAATTGCCCTCCAAAAAGCAAAAGAAAAGAAAAGAAAAGAAAAGAAAAGAAAAGAAAAGAAAAGAAAAGAAAAGAAAAGAAAAGAAAAGAAAAGAAGAGAAGAGAAGAGAAGAGAAGAGAAGAGAAGAGAAAGGAAAGGAAAGGAAAAGAAAAGAAAAGAAAAGAAAAGAAAAGAAAAGAAAAGAAAAGAAAAGAAAAGAAAAGAAAAGAAAAGAAAAGAAAAGAAAAGAAAAGAAAAGAAAAGAAAGGAAAAGAAAAGAAATAGATCTAATTAATTTTATATAATGTGGTAATGTTTGCACACTAATATTCATTAAATTGGGCAGAGCCAAGATGGCAGAATAGAAACAGCACTTCCAAGGTGCTCTGCCCCACACCACTTCCAAACAATGTAAAAGGTGGACTCTGAACAACTTCTGGAGCTCCAGCACCTACAGAATGACACAGAGAAGCTAACCTTCCACTGAGGACAGCCCAGCAGCCCTGCAGGGAGCAGCCAGCGAAGCACAGTGCAACTCTGTGATGATGTTAAACAGATACAAACAAATGAAAGAATAGAAGGCAATGTGAAATATCTCATGAGAAAAACCACTGACCTGGACTATAGATCCAGGAGAGATAATTTAAAAATCATTGGACTACCTGAAAGCCACAACCAAAGAAAGAACCTGGAAATCATCCTTCAAGAAATTCTCAAGGAAAATTGCCCTGATGTTTTAGACCCAGAGGGCAAAATAGAGGTTGAAAGAATCCACAGATCACCTCCTGAAAAAGATCCCAAAAAGAAAACTCCCAGGAATATTATAGCCAGGTTCCAGAATTCCCAGATCAAGGAGAAAATACTCCAAGCAGCCAGAAAGAAACAATTTCAATATTGTGGAAACACAATCAGAATAGCACAGGACCTACACTGAGGGATCAAAGGGCATGGAATATGATATTCCAGAGGGCAAAAGAGCTGGGAATGTACCCAAGGGTCACCTTCCCAGCAAAAATGAGTATCTTTTTTCAAGGGAAAATATGGTCATTCAGTGGAATAGAGGTCTTTCAAGCATTCTTGAGGAAAAAACCAGAGTTGAATAGAAAATTTGACATCCAGACACAAGAAGCAAGAGATGCTTGAGAAGATAATCAGGGAAAAAAATCAAAAGGAACTTATCAAAGTTGAACTATTTAAATTCCTACATGGAAAAACAATAACTGGGCTGATGAAACCTTCCTCATTATGAGAATAATTGAAGAAGGGTATATGGGCATATGAATACATATGTGAATTCATGCTTACAGGTACACATGGATAGAGGGCACAAGTTGAATTTGGTGGGAAGGGATGATACTTAGGGGGTTAAGAGGTGAGAGAGCAAAGTGGCAAGAGGAGATGGGGAGAGACAGAGTAGGGCAAACTATCTCATGTAGAAGAGGCAAGGGGAAGTAGTTGCAGAGGCGGGGAAGAACAGGAAGGCAAAAAGGCAAAACCATATTCTCATTGAATTTGGCTCAGGGAGAGAATGACATACATACTAAATGGGATATCTCACCCTGCTGGAGAGTAGGGGGAAGGGGGATGAGAGGGGGCATGATGGAGGGGAGGGCATTCTAGGGGGAGGGGAGGTTGGAAGTACCCACTTTCAAAGGGGGACAGGATCAGAGTAGGGAATGGACCAGGTGGGGGTGGGATGGGTGGGAGGGAAATATAAGCAGTCTGTTACAATATATCTACTATGGTAATGTTTTGCATAGCTATACATGTACAACACATACTGAATTGTTTATCTTCCCAGAGGGAGTGGGTGACAAGGGAGGAAGGGAATGGATCTGAAATTTGAAGTTTCAAAATTAAATGTTTCAAATGTATATAAACACTATTATTAATACTATTTTGCATGTAATTGGGAGATAAGATGTGCAGGCATTGGGGCACAGAGATTCACCTTGCCCTAATGGCAAAGTCAAAGGGGTATGGGAAAAGATATGTGAGAGAGCAGATTGAATGAGGGAATATTTTATGGGACTGCTATTCTGGGGTGGTGGGTAGGGGAAAAATGGGGAAAAAATTGTAACTCAAAATCTGGCTGAAATGAATGATGTAAACCAGGAGTTAATAAAGCATTTGTTAAAATAAAATAATAAATAAATGATTGAAAGAGTTCACTAGTAAAAAAAAATATATTCATTAAATTGAAGTTGTTCTCTTCAAAATTATCAAAGATATTATTTGAAAAATACAGTAGTTTTTTTTTCTTCACAACATCCTTCTTAGCCATTGATTTTCCTTGAACACACATATGATACTATCACTCCATGACTCACAAACCTCTAGTAGCTTCCTAATTCCTCTAGAATTAAGGAAAAAAACTACATTATTTAGCATTTGGAACCCTTCATAACCTTGTTCCAAGCTATATTTCTAGCTTCATTTTATGTTACTCCCTCTCTTGACATTAGTAATATATCCAAAATGACTGTACCTCCCTTTAGACATGCCATGTCCCATCCTGGTGTCTTTGCATTGGCTGTTCCACATGACTGGAATGGACTCCCTCATCGTCTATCTCACAGCATCCTCCTCTGCCTCCAAAATTCACCTTAAAAATATCTTTCATGGGAAATTTTTTCTGATCTTGTCAACTGCTAGTGACCTCCCTCACAAACTAAATTATGTTCAATAGGTTCTTTACTCATTTTACATTTATTCTGTCTCTCTGCATTAGAATATAAACTCCTTGCAAATAGATATTATTTCATTTATTACACTTGTATATCTAGCACAAAGTTGGACATTTGACAAATGATTAAGTGACCAACTATAACATTTGAAACAATTGAATACCCTTTTCTGGATACTCTTTTTTCTCTGAGATTTTTTAATATCATTGCTTTCTTTTGCTTCTCTTCCTACAAAGTTGGCTCCTCCACAGTCTCCTTTGCTGGATATGATCCAGGTCCCTGCCTTTAGGGCAAGCTAGCTGGCATAGTGGACATACTGCCAGTCCTGGAGTCAGGAATACTCCTCTTTATGAGTTCAAATTCAGTCTCAGTCATTTACTAGTTATGTGACCCTGGGCAAGCTACTTAGCCTAATTTGCCTTAGTTCCTCATCTGTAAAATGAACTGGGAAAGGACATGTACATATCTTTGCAAAAAAAAAAAAAAAGCCAACAACAACAAAAACCCAAGTGAGACCTTGGAGAGTTGCAAATGACTGAAAAATTACTCAATAACAGCAATCCTACTGTTAACAGTGTTTTGGTGTTCCCAAGACTATAAAAAAAACCCATTCTTTTTCTTTTTCAATATCCTCACCATTGTTTTGTTTTGTTTTTCTTTTTGGAGGGCAATTGGGATTAAGTAACTTGCCCAAGGTCACACGGATAGTTTTTTTGTTTGTTTGTTTGTTTTTAATATTAAGTTTCTGGGGTCAGATGCAAACTCAGGTCCTCCTGACTCTGGGGGCTGGCACTCTACTCACTGCACCATCTAGCCACTCCCACCATAGGTATTTTTAACAGTCGCTATGGATTCAATTATCTTTTTTTCACTTGACATCCAGATATTCATACCTAACCCTAGCCTCTGTTCTGGGTTCCGGTTCAACATGACCAATGGCCTAATGGAAATTTCAAGCTAGTCTCAGTTTTTCTCAATTGGAGAGAGAGAGAGAGAGAGAGAGAGAGAGAGAGAGAGAGAGAGAGAGAGAAATGTATAATGTGATATAATACAAATGAAATAGATTTAAAGTCAAATTTATTAATGTTATTACTTTCTTTTGCTTCTCTTCCTACAAATTTGGCCCCTCCTCAGTCTGCAAGTTACTAAAATTGTGAACAGGTGTGTCACTTGCTATTTCTGGCATATTCATGCTTGTCAGGTATGTTGGTATGGCTAGACATACCCTAATGTTTCAAAAATAATATTTTGTATCTATTTTTGTCTAATTAGGGAATATTTAAAGAAAGTTTCATATTTAATTTAAAATAAGTTCAAATTTCTTTAGTTTAATGGATGAAATTGATGTCATGTTGAATAGTAAACAATGACCTTAAAAATAAAAATATCTGGCAGAATAAGGAATACTTTACTTGTCAGATTTATGGAGAAGGGAAGAATTCATGACCAGACAAGAGATAGAGAGCATTACAAATTGCCAAATGCAAAATTTTGATTATATTAAGTTGAAAAAGTTTTGTACAAAGTCAATGTAACCAAGATTAGGAAGGAAGCAGAAAATTGGGTAATAATTCTTACAGCCATTATCTCTGATAAAGGCCTTATTTCTAAAACATACAGAGAAGTGAGTCATATTCATAAGAATACCAGTTATTCCTCAACCAATAAATGGTCAAAGTATATAAACAGGAAATTTTCAGAGGAAGAAATTAGAGACATCTATAAGAATATGAAAAACGCTCTAAATCACTATTGATTAGAAAAATGCAAATCAAATAACTCTTAGGTGCAACATCTCACTGATCAGATTGGCTAACATGACAAAACAGGAAAATGATCAATGCTGGAGAAGATGTGGGAAAATTGGAACATTAATGTATTGTTGGTGTAGTTGTGAACTGGCCCAACCCTCTGGAGCGCAATTTGGAACTATGCCCAAAGGGCTATAAAAATGTGTATACCCTTTGACTCAGCAATACTACTTCTAGGGCTGTATCCCAAAGAGATCATAGAAGTGGGAAAAGAACTTTTGTTGTAATGTTAAGGGAATTTGAAGATCTTCCCTATACCCATATGTACAAAAATATTTATAGCAGCTCTTTTGGTAGCAGCAAAGAATTGCAAACCAAGGGGATCCTGCTTAACTGGGGAATGGTTAAACAAGTTGTGGTATGTGAATGTAATGGAATACTATTGTGCTATAAGAAATGAGGAGCAGATAGACTTCATTATAACCTGGAGAGATTTATTTAAACTGATGCTGATTGAGGGGAGCAGAACCAGGAGAAGATTGTACACTATTCCAGACACATCATTGTTATTATGACTCACTTTGATAGACTGGGTTCCCCTCAGCAATGAAAGGTTATAAGACTACTCCAAAGGACTCATGATAGAAAAAGTTATCCACATGCAGAGAAAGAATTATGGAGTCTGAATGCAAACTGAAGCAAACTACTTGTTCTTGCTCTTTTTCATTTTATTTTGCTTTGTTTCTTCTTCCTTGTTATTCATTCTGGTGGTTATAATTCTTCTTTACAACTTGACCGATATTTAATGTAAATGTATATGTAGAACCTATACCAGATTACATGCTGCCATTGTGGCAAGGGTAAGGAGATGGTGGTGGAGAAAATTTGAAACTCAAAAACTTGTGGAACTGAATGTTGTAAACTAACAGTAAATAAATGTTAAAAAAATAAAAGTAAAAATAAAAAAATAATATGTGAACCCAAATGAATGAACTTTACTAGGCACACTAATTTTCTTTGATTCTTAGTTTCTTCATCTTAAAATGAAATTGGATTAAAAGAGTTCTTAAGGTCCCTTCCAGATCCAACTCCTACAATTTTGTGACTAATTTTAAGGAACTTTTCATTTACTAAAAACAAAGTAATTCTAAGTTTGGTGTTTGTTATAGAGCTAAAGCCATATTTTTTCTATCATACTGCCTTTGATAGTAAAGTCAAGTGTGTTAAATGTATATTAATCTATCATTTTTCAAGGTGGCACATTATTGTTGTATTTCAATTTAAATAAGCAAGAACTATTAGAAGAAATGTTCTTCCTCTAAGGGTTTGGAGCAATAAACATTTAGCTTATCCTACATAATTATTAACTAGTTAGTCACAGGTATTCAATAAAAGTATTTACCCAGACATATTCCTGATGTCTTTGTAGATATACACATGAGTTCATTCTGACATCAATGACCATGATCATCAACATAAAGTTCTATTATTTGTGACCACAGTAGATTTTGATACTTTATAGGCCTAAGAGCAACCTCCACTATTCACTTTCTCCCCAATTCTCTTCTTTTCTCCTAGGGTGAGTGTAAAACCAACCAGGAGCAGCTCTCCTGAGGACGGCTGCTGTGAATGATTTTAAGGCTCTAATCACATGATGTAGTGAACTCTCTATGCAGCAATATGTTAAAGCAAAACATTTAAGAAACTAAAGCACAACATTCACAACAATATAACATGAATTATCACTAAGGTGGCCACATAGTCTTAAACAAAACATATCATTCAGTAAGTCATAATCTCCTCAAAGTACCCATATAAAGTCTTCTTTCATCTTGATTGGAGGCTGGCTTCAAATCATCCTTAAGTTGATCATCCTTAAGGAGTAGTGGAAAGTACAAAGGCCATCCACCCCTAGGTAAGTCATAATTTCATCAGTCAGCACTAAGTACACAAGTAAAGGTCCTTTCATCTTAACTGGAGGCTGACTTACAAACTCCATGATTACTTTTCCACAGTCCCAGTTCTTGCCTGAAGTCACTGGACTGTTGCCTGCGTTCACAGGTAGGCAGCTCTCCCAGCTCTTGCCTGGATTCACCCAACTCTTGCCTGGATTTACAGGTAGGCAGCTCTCTGATCTCATTTCACAGTAACTAGTCCTCTCCAAGTCCTTCAGAGTTTCTGTTTCTGGGAAGACAAAGCTAAACAGAGCCACAACAATATTTAAATACATTGCCAGCACCTTCATCTCAATTCACTTTTTGTCTGACAAAGTAATACAAACCAACAGACAAAGGTTCTGAGTAATCAAATACAAATTAGCAGTAAAGTCCCAGGATGTCTGTAAATAGCAGTAAAGCCCTCTTTCAGGACCTCTGCAAACAGCAATAAATGTTTTCTTTCAGGACTTCTATAAATAGCAGTAAAGTCCTCTTTCAGGGCTTCTGGATCAGTAGTAAAGTCCTCTTTTAGGACTTCTCTCTAAAAACAACTGACAAGGCTTTTGTCTGACAGACCAATGGACAGAGCGCTATAGAGTGTCAAAATCACAAGTATTCTCATTCTCAGTTCCTCTTGATCCCAGTGTGTGCTTGAGATTTTATCTGCACTGCTGCTTCCTGTTCCACCCATCCTATTGGGTCCTTCTTGTTCACCTTTTTTGTCAAGTTCCTCTCACCATGGGCTCTATGTGATAGCATTATGCCAATAAGGGCAGGGAAGGTCTTCAAACCTATCTCCAAAATAAGGGCAACAAAGACTTGTTTCTTTGTTTCCAACAAAGACTTGATAAAATCACAGGCAGGGCTCAAATGCACTTGAATAGCTGAAACAAGGAGCAAAGTACTACTTTGCTTGCTATTACAATGAGTGCCTGTCCCATGTTGCTGACTTCTTTACATAAAACACACTTTATATGAACCATTCTGCAGGTTGGAGTAGCAGCTTTTATCTGAATCTTCATAAGCTCTTTTATTTTCTTTCTCCCAGTACAAATCTATTTCTATGCTTTATTAAGCCTGCCCTACTCAGTCCTGACAGGCCTCAATAATCCCAAATTCTAAGGAAGCTAACCTTTCTTATAACATAGATCTCTTTAGAGAATGTTCCCAGATTCATTAGCAACAACGGCAAAAACACTTAGAGTGTGTAATGACATGAGAACCGAGATAATTTCTCTGGACAAACAACATAATTGAACAAAAAGATGGTGCACTATTTCCGTTTTTTCTGTCATTCTGGCAGCTGAAATTAGAGAGTTTACAGTCATATTTTACAATCCTTTAATCTAGGAATCAATGTGTAACCAGAGGCGAAAAGTTAAAAGCTCACAATAATGATGTGGGACAGATGGCCTCATTGATCCAGTTTTCTATTTTTTAAAAAAATACCTTAAAATACCTGGTAGGAGTACTGCTCAGTCACAAAAGACTCTCTTTTATCCTGAATATTTCTAATCCTTGTGGGGTCTACACATGGATATTTCACTGCCTCAGGACTCTTTAAAAGTGTTTTTTTTTCTTTTTCTGGGGTGAGACTCTTATGTTATTACAATACCTGTTTTCTTCTCCACATATTCGTGGCAAGATAAATAATTCTATCAATTCATACTATGTTTTCATTTTCTGAATACCTTCTTGTTTGGTAACTTTCATTTCATGTGTAAGGTGGTAGGGTTGTGATTTAATCAATGGAAGTCCCCAATTCAAGGAGCAGAACTATAAAATTTCAGATGTCTTTATTTGCATATGAAAAAATTTAAACTGAGCATTGACTGAATGCCCTTTCTTTTATGTAGACAAAATAGCACTAGGTGTGCCAGGCAAAAAGAGAGATGTCTACAGAAGAAGAAATTAGGTGCTAAAAGTATACTTACCCTTGAAGACTTACCTCTTGCAGAGTGCAGCAAGCTGGGAGGAGATTTCTTTCATCTCCATCACAATGGTCTCCCCTATCAGAAACATATGGCAGTTGGAAGATGGGCTTTCATGTGCCCTAAGGAGGGAATTTGAGGATTTTGATTCTTTATTCACAACTGTCAGAGTAGAAAGCATTGGGAGAAAAAAAAAATTGGTACCTGGAGAAGGCATCCTGATGCATGGGAGATGGGAGTCTCAAACCTTAGACTCCCAGGGAACACAAATGAGTTTTGACACTATTCCTAAAATAAAGTATTGGCCATATCTCAACGAACCTGGCAGTATACTAGTCAATGATTTCAGCTTAGCCAAAAAGTGAGGTGGCAGAGACTATGACCAGAGAGTAGATCCGAATTCACCAAAATATTTTCTCCAGCAAGAAGCATCATCAATAGGTTGTGAGAAGAAATCAGGCATTTTGCTGTATCTCAAGAGTTTGGTCTTATCATATATAGTTTCTATATTTGATCCTTTTCTTCAGTGATGGTTTGTATGTCTGCAGAAGAGTGCTCCATAAGTAATGGGGAATATGCTTTGTTCTAAGTTTTCTTACTATGATCTTCCAATAAATGTCTTTGCTTTGAGTTGACTGTGTTCTCAAGTTGGATATTGAATAGTAAACATACAAGTTGTACCTTAGGAGCTAAAATTTTAGGAGTACAAACCAGAGAATACCTTGAACCTAAAAGAGTCATCCTCCAGGGAACCCAACCTCTAACTATGATTTGAGGGTAGTGGAATACACCCTATGTGTGTGTGTGTGTGTGTGTGTGTGTGTGTGTGTGTGTGTGTGTGTGTGTACGTATACATACATACATACATTTATTTATTTATTTGTTTGTTTGTTTGTATACATATATAGCCACTCAAAATTCAAAAGGGATACACAATTGCATCTCATGTTCTTCATTTTCTCCCTCTTAAATCCTGAAAATGATGCTACTCAAAGCCTGGAAGTATGTTTTGTCCATACTTTTACATTCTTTTTTTTTTTTAAGCAATTGGGGTTAAGTAACTTGCTCAAGGTTACACGGCTAGTCATTATTTATGTGTGGGTGCTCATTTTCTGAGGCCGGATTCGATCTCGGGTCATCGCAACTCCGAGGCCGGAGCTCTTACTCACTGCACCACCTAGCTGCCCCTACTTTTACATTCTTACAGACTCTAAATGTGGTCACTCAAAGTCTCAAACCCTATAATTTCATCAAAGAAATTAGGGGATTTGATTAATCAGGAGCCCTCTGATCAACCCCTCACTACACATGTTTACAGAATTCTGTTTAAAATAACAAATTAAAAAAAATTGACACATTATGCTACAGTGGTAGTTTTCCTTTATTTAAGAATATCACTGCCATGTGGTACAGTCAGTAAATATACTGTATTGAAGTCAGGAAGTTGTTGTTGTTCAGTTGCTTTCAGTCACGTCTGACTCTTTATGATGCCATTTGAGACTTCTTCACAAAAATACTGGAGTGGTTTGCCATTTACTTCTCCAGCTCATGTTCCAGATGAGTTACTAAGGAAAACAGATTTAAATGACTTGCCCAGGATCACACATCTATTAAGTATCTGAGTCCACATTTGAACTGACAAAGATGAATTTTCTTGATTCCAGGTCCAACATTCTATCCACTGAAACCACCTAGCTTCATTCAAATCCTAATTCAGATACTTACTAGCCATGTGACCCTGGACAAACCTCTTAAACTCTTTATGCCTCAGTTTTCTCATCTTTAAAAGGGGATAGTGTTGTTGTGACATTCAAATGAAAGGACATCTGTACAATGCTTTGCAAACCTTAAAACACTCTAGCTACTGTTTTTTTGTTACATTTAATTTGATGCATATATTCCCTATTCCAGTGTCAATATATGTCATTTTAGATTCAACTGTCTGCAATCAAATCACTGACTCATTAGAGTATGGATCAAAATTCATAACAGGTAAAAGAAAAGAATAAAAATAAGAAGAAATGCGTGCAATTTAAAGTGCTTTCATTTGCCCAGATAAAACAAATTGCTGATTCTAAAAAATATAAGTCAAAAGTGGATTTTAATTATCACTGTTTCTTAGAAAGTATAACTAGGGGCAGGTAGGTGGCGCAGTGAGTAGAGCACCGGCCCTGGAGTCAGAAGGACTTGAGTTCGGATCCAGCCTCAGACACTTAACACACACAAACAAAAACCTAGCCATGTGACCTTGGGCAAGTTACTTAACCCAAACTGCCCTCCAAAAAAAAAAAAGGATAACTAATACAGAACCATGATTACCAATAACAGACCTAACCCAGAAATAATTCAAGCCAACAATAACCCAATCTTGTCAAACAGAGAGACAAGATAGACATAGTGAACACCAAATACAAGCTCACTGATAAAGCATTGTGAAAGAGGTTAAACATAATGACCAGAATGGCTGCCACCAAAGTTCTCAAAAGAAGAATGTTAGTAGCACCCACTGGGGAAAATATTTCCGATTACTAAGAGAAATGTAAATTTAAGCAAATATTAAGTTCTATCTTATACTCATCAGATGGGAAAAGGGGGATGTGGGAAGAAAATGAATTGTTGGAAGGTCTGTGGTAGCACAGGCACACTAATGCACTGTTGGTGGAATAGTGAAGTGGTCCAGCCATTCTGGACACTGAAAGGTTAAGTGACTTCCCAAAGTTTATATATAAAGTTATCTTTCAGAGTTGGGGTTTGAATATAAGTTGTCTTGACTGTAAGGATGGTTCTCTAGCAAATAATTGTAAGAAAGGAAAGGAGTTCAGGAAATGTCTTATGTTGGTATAATGGTAATAAAATTTGAAGATCCCTTTGTACTGCTAAGCTAAGAGGCACTTAGCACCTAGTTTCAAATTAAGTCTCTGTTAAAGAAACAGAAAGTATGAACCCCTGGTTGCTGATATAACAGGGAGGGGCTAAACAGGGAGGAACTATACCATATTTAGGGAAGAGCACAAGCTGGACACTCAGAACTTCTTGGGACAAGCATCTGGAGGCAGAGCAGCTGCTGCTGGGAAGAGAGAGAGAGAGAGAGAGAGAGAGAGAGAGAGAGAGAGAGAGAGAGAGAGAGAGAGAATTTCTCTCAGTGAGCATCTGAAGGTTGGGCTGCTACTGCTGGACTGGAACTTCAGTGGAGAATGTGATTTTGATTTTCAGAATGGGAGAAAGTGATTTTGATTTTGAGAATGGAGCTGCTGAAGTCTTCTGAGGGCCAGCTAGAGCTGCCAGAAGAAGCATGACTGTTGTGTTCTTTGTCTGTCTGTGGCTCTGTTAAGTTTTCTCTTCTCAGGAACAGAGACTGTGAAGGATTTAATATGGACTGGACAATGTGAGCTTCGAAGTGGAACAGGAACTGCACTGAGAGCTGGACAAGGAGCTGGAAGCTGTCTGCCTTTGAACCCGGGTGACAGTTTGGTGGATTCAGGTAGGAGCTACCTGCCTCAAGTCAAGATGAAAAAGACTTGCAGTGGATACTGAGTAGTGAGTGATAAAATTGTAACTTCCTTGTGACCCAGAGGTGGATGGCCTGTGTATTTTTACTACCCCTTAAGAGAGTACTGAGTAATGATTGATAGTGTAACTTAATTTCACCCCATGGGTGGAGAACTTTGACTGTCTTTGTGTCTCTTAAGGAGGCTTTGCCTCCTTATGGATAAGTGAGTTAAGGATTAAGGAGGCTCAAGACTGATTGAATTAAGGATTATTGAATGAATGAGTTACTAAATGATTGTACTTTGTTGAAAACGATGTGACCACTTTGGTGCAAACTATGTGGCCATTTTAGTGATAAGTTGTTGAGTTGTGACATTGTGAATACTGTTATCTTGATTTTCTGCGAATAGTTTGCTCTCGGTTGTTATTGAATAAATAGAGAGTACGCTATACTATGTATAATCAGAAAGCTGTTCACAGCAGCAGTCCTCTGGAAAGAGTCTTGTGTTTGGCTTTACAGTTGGAGATGGCCATTTAATCTGACCCTTGAAAAAAGTTAGGGATTCTACATTTCATGTATCGGTTGGTATTACAAGTAGAAAGTAAAATGTAAACAAATTTCTTTCTAATATAGAGTATACTATGGGGAGTGATGTGGATCCATTCCAACCAAAATAATGAAGTATTTTTACTCTCAACAGGAAAGTTTGTGGCTTGTCCTAGAAGCAAAAGGATCCATTGAAATTATTTTTGAGCAGAGTGATGATATGCTCAGATTTGTGCTTTAGAATTATCACTTTGGCAGAAGGGAACACTTGAGGCAGAAAGACCAATTAGGAGGCTACTGCAAAAGTCAAGGTGAAAGGTGATCAAGGTGTGAATAGGATGACAGGATGCATGAATGGAGAGAAAAGAATAGATACTAGAGCTGCTGTGAAGGTACAATCAAGATTTGGCAAATTTTTGAAAATGAGAATTTTTTAAAAGTGAGATTGGGTGACTGAAAGGATGGCTATATCCATAATAGAAAGAGAGCTTAGAAAGGTGTAAAGGTTTGGGAGAAAGGGTAATGAGTTCTGTTTTGGACATATTGAATTTGAGTAGATAGTAATGTGAAATGAGCACAGGGGAGACAGTAGGGCAAGATATGTAGATCTGGGAGTCATCTGAGCAAATAATAAAACAAAATCAATGATAAAGATGATATATAGAAAGAGGGGAAAGAGGGTTGAGAAAGACAGTATAGAAAAGGAAAAGAATAATGCCTAGGCTAGACTAGAGATCTCAGACATGCTGCCTGACAGTACCATGTTGCCCACAATACTCCCAAGTGCGCAGGAAACATACTAAAATATAACCAGAAATATTTAATAAATAAGTGAAAATACAATAAAATAAATAACATTACATTTGGAAATTAAATCAATATGCAGCCCACAGGTATTCTTATGTATGATCTAATAGTCCCCATTTCTATTTGAGTTTGATACCACTGGGATAGAACCAGTTAGGCATCCACAATTAGGCAAGTAAAACATAAAGTATGGAGATATGTTGCTGCCAGAGGTTGTTTTTCCCCCCCACTGGCACTCTTGGGAGATGTTTGATGTAATCACTAAATGGAAGATTGACTTCATATAGAAGTGATATCCTCCAAATTCTATTTGTCGATAGCATTGTTCTGATTGAGAAACAAGCCCCAGATCACTCATCAATGAGACCCATATTTACTAAAAAAAATTAGTCTAGCATTCTACACAAGAACAGCTAAGTAGTAGATGAAGGATGAATACTAACCAGATTATGAGATGCATTTGGATGGCTAGCCTATTGTATTTATTTATTGGCACATGTATCTTGGCCAGAAACTGCAAATGGACAATGAATTAGGACCAAAATTGAATAGTAAAAGAAGGGACTGAACTATATTTAGAAAACTTATGAGTATATTTTATGATTTCAAGCTCCTCCCTGCTTTCAAGATACTTGTTTCTAAACTTCCCTCACATTAATTTCTGCTCCCCCCCTACCTCAGGATATCCCCTAGGTTCAAATTATGAAGCACTGCACTCTTAGAAGAATTAAAATTGCAGGTGACCCAAAGTGTAATGGGAAAATGGATAGTGGGTTTGAGTACAGAAAGACTAGCAAATATGTTCATAAGGATTTATGTTTTTAAAAAATCATCAGGAACACTTATAAATGGAAATGGGAATATTTATGTCTTATAATAAAGCTGCATAATAACAGGACACCGATTGTTGCACTGATGTTCACAAAATATTGAAACAGTCAAAGGAAGACTTTTAGGGTTGAGGGTGGATCTTATAATAATGATTTGAAGAAGGCCATTTAAAATTGTTCTGGATGCAAAGGCTCTGGGTGGGCTACTATCTGCATTGGGGAAGGGATGGCCCTTATCAATGTGATTGTGGATTCAATAAAGAATCAAAGAAGCCAAACCCATAAACTTTTTCTTTTTTCATCACTTTTTTCTTGATCATTTTTTGTCTTTCCTCCTATCACCTGAAATATAAATCCATATTTATTTTCCCCAATTTCCTCCTGAAAATAAAAGAACTTAGCAATTGTAGATGGGCCACACCTTATAGATTAACTAGTTCAACAAAATTGCATTACAGATGAGGCCACTGAATTCAAGAATGTAAAATGATCAAAAACCCTTAAGATATAATTTTACACCCATCAGATTGCCTAAAATGATTGAAGAGGAAAGTAATAAATGTTGGAGAGGATTGGAAAAACTGGGAAACTAATTCACTGTTGGGAGAACTGTATAATGACCTAACCATTTTGGAAAGCAATCTGGAATCATGCCCAAAGAGTTATTAAACTTCCTATACCCTTTAACCCAGCAATGCCACAACTAAGTCTGTTTCTTAAGATGATTAGGGGGAAAGGAAAAGAACCTATATGTTCTAAAATATTTATAACAGCTCTATTTGTGGCAGCAGAGAACTGGAAATTGCAGGGATGCCCATCAATTGGGGAATGACTGTACAAGTTGTGGTATATTATTGTAATGGAATACCACTGTGCTGTAAGAAAGGATGAGCTCTGTTATCTTAGAAAAACAAGGATAGACTTGCATGAAATAATTAAAAGTGAAATGAGCAGAACCAAGAGCCCATTGTATATATAATAATAACAATATTGTTCTAAGAATGATTTTGAGAAACTGTCATTTTGACTATTATAAATATCTAAATTAACTACAAAGAACATGTGAAGGAAGACACTATCTGCATCTAGAAAAACAACTGATTAATAGAAATAGATAGAGAGTGATTTTACATATATATACATATATACATACATGTGTCCAATTGTAGCCATCTTTGGGTGGGGGAGGGGAGAGGAAGGTAAAAGGAAAAAAAAACTACATGATACATTGACTATATATTTAAGAGGAATAGCAAATTGTACATTATAGATTTACAGCTTCATGTACAATCATCTTTTTTCCTCTTATGTTATGAAAATGCTTGTTTAATTTCTTAAATTCAGAATAAAAAATAAAATTTCAAAAAACACACTCCCTTGAGAGAAAAGGGGATAAAAGGAATATAAAGTGATTTATCCATTGTCACACATTAGCAGAAAAAGAATTCATATCAAAGTTTTCCATAGCCCCTGTTCTTTCTATTTCAGAATCTTACAAACTTTTTTCTGGCTCATCAATTCTTAACTTTTTGTCCTATGTCATGAACCCTGGAGTGTGCTGGTAAATGTTTAACAATAAACTCTCTAAGGAAAAAAAAAGAATAAACAGCATACTTCTAAGTTTAGTATGCATTATTAATAATTTGTCTATCACTTAAGTCTAGATAATCAACAAAATAATAAAGACCCAATGTATAGTATTCACTGATTCCTGAGGTGTAAGTGCTTACACTGAAAATTTAATCATCTGCATTCCTGAGATGGTTTTTGCTGATTACAGGAAACCCATTCATGAATCCTTTTGGAAGTCTGATAAAGCCTAATTATTCCTTCTCAGAAAATGTTCTATAAGTGCAAGTAATAAAATATATATTATAGCAAATTATATGAAAAGTAGATATATGTGTATCTGTGTACATACATACATGTATGTATCTATGTACATAAATGTACACACAGACATATTTCAGAATCATAGAACTTAGGCTAAGAAATTAGCCAAAGAAGTTTATATTCAGCTGTTCATGTCTCACTTTTTCCAACTTACCTACTTAATTTATTCTTTTCTCCATTTCATCACTCCTGAATCACTATAGATTACCCAATAGCCTCTTGGCTAGCCTTTCTAATTCCTGGTATTTGCTATCATATAAATTCCATATCGTATCTATACTTATTTCGCTAAAGTATTGCTTAATGGAGTGGTTTACCATTTCCTCCTCCAATGGATTAAGATAAACAGAGGTAGTGATTTGCCCAGGGTCACACAGCAAGTAAGTAGCATTTGAACTCAGGTCTTCCTGACCCTAAGGCCAGCACTTTATTCACTGAGCCTTTTCATATTCTTATTGATTTATTCTAGATTCTTGAGGCTATCCTGAATTTATTCTCCCCTATTTTATTTATCTTGGCATCCAGCAAGGTGGGACGCAAATAATGAGGTGATTTGTTTTTCTTCTATGTCTTTTTTTTTCTTTCCTTTCCCTTTTACTGGGTTCCTTAACCAACTTTCTTAACCTGTCTTCGTCTTTACCCTTCCCTGCCTTTTTCTGCTTAAATTTCAATCTTCATTGCCATTCACACCCACCTATCCCCCCTTTTAGGATATAATCTTCTTCAATATGTATCTTCAATACAGAAATATTTTCCTTTAAGGGTGAGGTACAGGGGAGCCTTAAAACCTTACCGTCATATAAAAATCCAATTGCCTTAATCTGGAGCCAGTTTTCATCCACACCTTCCATTCTAACTGCTTAACCAGATCAAGTCACCTCTAGTTTATTTTCAATAGATACAGACTGTCACTATTCCCCTAACAGTTCAGGTTCATTCCAAAAGACAGGAACTGAACACATCTTTCTTTTGTCAGTTCCTGAGTCACCAAACAAGATGGAGATAATGACTCATTTATAGAACCAGTCAAGGAAGGAATCCCTTATAACAGACCTAGAACTCCCTGTAACAGGAGGTCCCAAAGAGGGACACCAGCTGTGGAATTATCAGCATCCCTACTTTAAAACAAGCTCTCTCAACAAGCTGAGAAAAATGACCAATTATGGCAGTTGCTGGTAAATTATAGCCCCAGGCTAACTGACACTGGTGACTGCAGCAGCTGATGAGAAAGTGCTCACAGCTGCACCACCTGAGCTCCTGCTCATCCCTGTTGCCCACCTGCACCCTCAATCAGGAGGTAGGTTCCATTGGTTGGAGTTGTGGCTGAGTTCCATAGGTTTTCTTGTTCCCCAAAAGGTTCCTGTATTTGGGATCCCAGTGCATTCCCCTGCTATAATTGGACATGAATTACTCCCAGGAAATTCTCTAAGTTGCAGAAGAGTTCCTGATCTGCACTGGTAGGAATCTCCTCAATAGAAGTTCTTAAGACCAACAAAATTACAATTTTAGACCAGCAAAAAAAATCATCAGCCTTCATAGTCTTAAAACTATAAGTGAGCCAGTGGGGAGCTGCATTGTTTGTGCATTGATATCACAGCAAAATCACAGGCATAGCTCTCCTTATGTACTTCAGATAGACATTTTACTGAGAGTTCTCTTCTTTATTAACTCCAGCCCTCTGCATCCATGCCATCCTCTCACCACCTTTTCCATTTGGTCTCTAAACCTTTAACTCAATTATTAAAAAATGAAATCATTTTTTATTTTAACATTCTCTTTTTTTAAAAAAAATAGTTCTGAATTCTCTCCCTCAGCAAACCACTGAGAAGGAAAACAATATATCAATTATTCATCTGAAATCATGTAAAACATTCCCATATTAGTCACATTACAGAAAAAAAGAAAAATAAAGTATATTTAGATATACACATGTATATGCATGTGTATATATACATACATATACATATATATGTATATGTGTGTATGTATATAACATTCTTCCCATGAGTGAGTTCTCTCTCTGGAGATGGAAAACATTTTTCATCATGAGTTCTTTAGAATTAACTTGGATCATTATGTTAATCAGAGTAGCTAAGCCTTTCACAATTGATCATTTCTACAATATTGACTACACTGTGTAAAATATTCTCCTAGTTCTGCCAACTTCACTTTGCATCACTTCATATAAGTCTTCCTGGGTTCTTATGAAACCACCCTCCCTCCCCATCATTTCTTATACCACAATAGTATTCCATCACAATCATAGACCATAAATTTTTCTGTCGTTTCCAAATTGATGGGTGTAACCAATTTTTATCACCACAAAAAAAGCTACTATGAATATTTTTCGTGCTTCAAGGTCCTTTTCATTCTTCTTTCATCTCTTCAGTATACAGACTTAGTAGTGGTATTGCTGGCCAGAGGGAACATATGTTTTTATAGCCTTTTTTTGGTGTAGTTCCAAAATATTTTCCAGAATGGTTGAGCCAATTAGCAACCTTTTACCAACAGTTCTTTTATGTATGTATTTTTCCACATCCCCTCTAGCATTTGCCATTATCTTTTTTTATCATTTTAGCCAATATGATAGGTAGCTCAGAATTATTTTAATGTATATTTCTCCAATCAATAGTGACTTAAGATATTTTTCATATATGACTGTAGATGGCTTCAATTTTTTCTTCAAAAAACTGTCAGTTTGTATCCTTTGACCATTTATCAATTGGGGAATTGTTCAACTTTTATAAATTTTACTCAGTTCTCTATTGTAGTAGCAACCACACTAGCACACAGGGTAGTCTGCTAGCCGAGGTTCTTTGATCTGCTTTTCTACAGGAAAGACAACTTTAAACGAGTTAATGATCTTACTTTACTTAACAGACAGATAAGTGCAGATAAGTAGTCCAAGAAAGAATCTAATAGACAGGGTTCCAACTATATGAACAGATACCTAAATCACCAGACCAAGAGGGGCCAACATCTGCATTCATTCACAGCCAGGGGGTTCCTTAACAATGGCTCCAAAGAGACTTGTCAGACCAAATCAAAAAGAAACATTCTCCCCATGAGTGAGTCCCAAAGTAAAATAACCTCCCAGTATATATATAGTTTTCAAGTAATAGGCTCAGAGCCAGAAGGCACCACAACCCACATTACTCAGTGCCTAATTGACTTAGTGCCAAAAGGTATGAAAACCTTCCTGCAAGCAAGCCTCCCAGTAAACAAACTCCCCCCTCAGCAAGCTTCCCCTTGGGCAAGTTCCTCCCCCAAGGCAATATAAATCTCCCTGAATCAACTGATGGGCTCTATGTGATTCAGGATGTTCAGCAGGAAAAAAGAAACATATGTAATCACATGGGCCTATAAATGGACAGGGGGGATCTTATATCCCATTATCCCTACACCTATATGTTTGAGAAATGAGGCTTTTATCAGAGAAATTTGCTTTGAAATTTTCTCTATTTCCTGTTTTCCTTCTAATCTTGGCTGCATTGGTTTTGTTTGTGGAAATCGTTTTTTTCCCCCTAATTTAATGTGATCAAAAATTATCCACTGTATATCCTGTGATCCTATTTATTTGTTATTTGGTTAGAGATTCTTCCCTTAATCATAGATCTTATGGGTAACATTTCCCATGTTCCCCTGATTTTATTTCTAAATTATGTGTCCATTTTGATCTTATCTTAGCATATAGTACGAGATACTGGTTTATACATAATTTCTACCAAACTTCTTTTGAGTTTTCCAAGAAATTTTGTCAAATAGTGAGTTCTCATGCCCAAAGCTTGTATCGTTGGGTTTATCAAATATTAGACTATTATGGCCATTTACTACTGTGTATTATATATTTGATCTATCCTGCCCATCCACCCCTAACTTATTTTTTTTTTGCTTCTTGGAGGGGCAATTGGGGTTAAGTGACTTGCCCAAGGTCACATGGCTGTTTTTAGTGTTAAGTGTCTGAGGTCAGATCTGAGCTCAGGTCATCCTTACTCCAGGGCTGGTACTCCATTCACTGCACCACCTAGCTACTCCCACCCCTCACTAAATTTTTAACAAATTATTTTAAAATTATATTTTTTCACTTCTCACACCTTTCCTCTTCTTAAACTATTAGAAATTAGCCATCTCTGCCCTACAAGACACTAACTCTGGCTACCTACTCTTATGTAACTTTCCTCAGAAGAATTTGACCAAAAGGAATAGGCAAACTAGCTATTCCTACTCCCTCTTGGCACTAACTCTAGCGATTCCTCTTTCTATGCGATTGACTCTATCCATCTTCATCATAACTTCTTGTGTTAGTCATTTCCTTATATTCAAACCATTCTCCTTTTTTCCCCAAGTAGTTTAATACCTTGCTTATAGTCTTTCTCTATCCCTTTTCTTTGAGGATTTCAACATATAAATAAATGTCATTACACACACCCTGGCCTCTCAATTTAACAGCGCCCTATGATCTCATTAATTCCATCACCACTGTACTTCAGCCATGCACAGGGAAGACAATCTGACCATCCATCATATTTGTTTTATTTCTATAAATCAGAATTTGGAAATTTTTCTTTACAACCACAATTTTCCATCCTTGAAAATCTTCTTCTGCCACACTCCTCTTAAACCTCTTATGCTAAGTTAACCTTGTTACTGTATACTATCTTCTTTGTTGAGTTCATCAGTGTGCAGGTGATCATATATCTCCTGTGAACAAATGCTTTCTAAATATAAACATATCAGCATCACGTCTCCCCTGAACTGTAATCCTATAATTCCAAATTTTTGCCAGGCATCTTCTGAGGGAGATTTCAACAACGCTCAATCATAACTTCTCTTCAAAATGTATTCTGTTTACAATACCACCATCCTTCCAGGCACCTGTCCAGTCTCCTTACACTTACTATCATTCCAGTCTCTATACACTCATATATTCTGTGATCCAGTCACACTGGATTCTTAGATGCTTCCTCATAAAATATTCCATCTCCTTATTCTTGGCATTTTCATGGACTGTCTCCCACATCTGAATGCTCTCCCTCCTTATTTCCACATCCTGACTTTCCTGGCTTCCTTCAAATTCTAGGTAAAATCCCATGTTCAACGTACAGGAAGTCTTTCCAAATCTCCCTTAACATTATTATTATTATGTTGACTTCTCTATTAGGCTGTAAATTCCTTGAGAAAAAGAACTGAAGTGTTTTTTTTTTCCTTTCTTTATTTCCCCAGCACCTAGCATATAATAAGCACTTAATGAATGCTTGATGACTTGTTTACTCTGCCTCATTGAATCTCCCACTTGCTCCAAGACACAGCTGAAACACTACTTTCTTTATAAACTTTCCTCAACTACCCAACCATGAGTATGCTCCTTCCCCAACAATTTCACATTTAATAACATATTAATTTTTAAAATTTATTCTGTATATACTGCTTTTAGACCTACCTAAATACATACAAGCTTTCCACCCCTGATAGAATACAAGATTCTTGAAGAAAAGGACAATTTCTTTGTTGTCTTTGTATTCTCAGATATAGCACAGGGTCTCCTACATCGTAGACGCTTAATAAATATTTATCAAATTAATCTTTCAGTGATACTATGTGAAATCTCTACTATCATTTTTTCTCTTCAAACATTAGTGTTTGATGGTTTGTTCTGTTCATATTACATTTTAAATGTTCAAAAAGAAAGGAGAAGTGATTTGGCCTCTTAAAAATAATTTTATCTTCAGAAATTCAAGTAAGAAAAATCAGGGTTAAATGCCAGGGAAGGGGGTCAGGCTTACAAAGACTATAAAAAAAAGTTTCTTTCTATAGGAGAGCTTCTGTCTGTGAATATGAAGAAGGAACTCCTGCTTTAATTCCAAAATGAAAATTCAGCAATCCACTGGGATAGGAAGAACTCAGTATGCTAGGAAAAGATAAGGTATTACCTGGACAGCACTAGGAAATACCAGCTTAACTGGAAGCAAGGTCAAGTGACAAAGAATGAATTTGAAATTGCAACACAGACTTATAAAAATAGTGTTAGGGATGTTAAAACTAAGAATGATCTAACTGTGGTGTTGAAAGATAAGGACAACAAAAAAAGATTCTGTTTTTGCTATAATTTTAGGGTTTTTTAAACTTACATTGGAATAAATATGATGAATCAAAGTAGGGATACCTAGCCTTTGTTTGGAGTGTATAGTATACTATCATTGCCAACAGAAAGGAAACAGCTCCCAAATTCTAACTTAGTTTTGGTTTCCTCTACAAAGGAAAATGAATTTTAAAATGGAAATGAGAATGTGTGAGATGAAAGAGGTCAGAGTCTGAGTCTGAGATCAGAAAAGGTCTTTATTCTTTCTCACGAGAAAGGGCACTACCCTGTTGTTCAAATGGCATCTTCTAGGGAGTACAAATGTGGAAGCTCACAGGCTTCTCTTGTCCAGATCCTAACTCCACCTATAACACCTGTCCTACCTCACCATTGGCTGGTGAGTCAAGTTCACAATCTTTCTAATTGGTGCAAAGCAGTCTCAATCCTTCATTATGTATTTCCTTTCACCAAATTTGGAAGTGCCCAATAAGAAGTGGACTAGTATGGTTTCCTTTTAGATTACCTCATTTCTGGGAAATCATGAGTTACTTGTGGGACCAAACTGGTTTACAAAGTATAAAGAAGAGATAGGAATATAACAGGGAGTTAAAAGAAATGAGGGAACTTCACTGTGAGTCATCTCTCACAAGAACAAAAATGACCAAGTAGGGACCTTATAACCAAGATAAAAAGGGGATTATTAGAAAAAGCCTAATTGTTTTTGATGAACTCCAGCCATTTAACCAAGATGAGCTACATACTTAGGTACCAAAAAAAAAACTTGATACACAATAATTGTTAAGTCAATGTCAGTGATATTTTAAAGTTTAAGGAAAACCAGTCTTACACAGTTTTCAATTATAAATGGCCTCTACAAAAATTAATCATGTTATGGAATAAAGACCCATTCAAAAATGTAGAAAAGTCAAAATAAATCATATAATTTATTGATTATGATGCAATAAAATTATATTCAATAATAGACCATGAAGGAATAATTTAAAAGTTTAGCATAATTCTAAAGAACTGATCGATAAAAGAACAAATTGTAGAAACAATAGAAAAAAATGACAATAATGAACTTATGGGAAACCGTTAAAGTAACTCTAAAGGAAAAACATATTTCTAAGGCCTTTTATTGGCAAAAAATAAAGAAAAATTAATGCAATGGATACCAAATGACAATAAAAACAAAAGCTTGAATACTAATATAGCAAAAATTCCCAACTAATCAACAGAGTAGAATTTCTGAAAATTAAAGAAGAGATTAATAAATTGAAAGCAAAAACGTACATCAAATTGACAAATAAAATCAGGAGCTTTTTAAATTAATAAAATAAATGAGTTAGCTAATTTTAGTTTTTTAATTGAGAGAAAATAAATTTATCTTTCAATTTTTTTAAAAGTTACAAAAATAAAAAAGGAAATAAAGAAATGTGCTAGAAACTATTTTCCTAAGTTATATACTAACCAAATTGAGAACTCAGATGAAATAGATTCATATTAAGAAATATAAAATATCCCTATTAATAAAAAAGAAATTAAAGAAATGATCTATCAGAAAATGAAACTGAACAAGTTACAAATGGACTTCAAATGAGGGAGAAATAGTGTAGGACTATTTACAACTGAATTCTGTCTATTTTCTTTAAAGTACAATACTACATAAAATGGTTTCAATTATGAGAAAAGATAACACTTCTGATCTCTTTCTATGATCTAAATATGGACTTAATACTTAAATGAGAGAAAGACAAAGAAGAGAAAGGAAACTTCAGACCAACTTCCTTAAGTGACATTGCCACAATATTTTTCAAATAAAATAGCCATAAGCAGGTAAAACAATACACTAAAAGCCTAATATAACATGACAAAGTTGGGTTTATCCCAAGAATTCAGGGTTTGGTAAAAAAAAAAGCAATATTACAAAAACAATCAATCATGCTAATAAGGCAACTATTAAAATACAGAAATAAATGACATTTTCTTTAATATAATTATAAATTATATTTGTCTAAATCTAAGAGCAAATATTTTATGTAATAAAGAAAAGTTAGAGGCCTTTCCAGTATGACTAAAGGAAAAGCAAAGCTGTCCATTATGATTACTAGTTAACATAGGGCCAGAAATGCTAATTGGAGCAATAATTTAAATGATATTTATCAAGGAAATAAGTATAGGCAAAATCAAAACAAAATTATTTTCAGCAATGATGATTTACTTAGAAAACTCTAAAGTTTAAAACAAAAAACTAATTGTAATAATAAACTCAACAAAGTTACAGATTGTAAAATCAATCCACATAAATCATGAGCATTCCTATATTCACCAACAGAAAACCATTAGGAATGGTGAATAAAAGAAATTTCTGTCAAAATAAATACAGAAAAAACAAAATATTTGGGAGTGAGTAAACCTACTATGATGTACCCAGGATACAGATATAACTGTAAATGAACAAGCAAAGAAGCAATTAGAAAAGAAAAGAAAATATTCTTTGTAGAGATTGAGACAGACCTAAATACTTGGACAAAAAATTATTAATTGTTCATGGGCAAGTTGAACCAATAAAACTAAAATGAAAATACTACCCAAATAAATTTTCTTTGTGCTATAATAACCAAATTACCAAAGGAGCTAAAAAATTTTATAGAGCTAAAAAAAATGCAAGTTGTTACAGAAGAACAAAAAGACAAGTATCTCATAGGAAATAATGAAAAATGTGAGAATAGTATAGGATTGTCTATCAGTACCAAATTTGAAACTGTACTACAAAGCAGTAATTAAAGTCATGTGGTATTGATTTCTTTTTGGCTTTATGGAGAAGGGAAGGCAGGGCAATTGGGGCTAAGTTACTTGCCGAAGGTCACATGGCTAGTAAGTGTTAAGTGTCTGAGACTGGATTTGAACTCAGGTCCTCCTGACTCCAGGGCTGGTTGATCTATTCATTGTGCCACCTAGACACTCAAAGGTGGTATTGATTAAAGAAGCAAGACAAACAGATTAGGTACACACCACACAGAGACAAACAGACACAAGAACCCAGGGCCCCAGTTAGTGGAAGAAAATCTCACTCCTTGGGGGAAAAATAAAATAAAATTTTGGGAAAATTAGAAAGCCACCTAGAAATAATTTGGCTTAGTCCAATACTTCATACCAATTCCAATACTATACCAAGACAAGCTAAAAATGGATACACAATTCCCATATAAAGGATCACATGATAAACAAATTAGAGGAGCAAAGAAGAAATTACTGTTCAGATATAGGGCTAGAGGAAGAGTTGATGAGAAAACAAGTGATAAGGAAGATCAAAAAAGAGAAAGTGAGGAATTTTGATTATACAAAACAAAAGTTTTGGACAAAAAAAATCTAGTATAAATGAGAAGGGAAACAATTGAATAGGAATAAAGTTTTGTAGCAAGTTTCTTTGATAAATGCCTCATATCCAAGATTTATGAGGAAATGATTCAAATTCATACAGCTAAGACCCATTGTCCAATACATTTTATGGTCAAAGCTTATGAAAATGCAATTTCCAAAGGAAGAAATCCAAGTCATAAATAAATGTAAACAAATACTTTTAATCACTGTTAATTAGAGAAATTAAAATTAAAATAACTCAGGTTCTTTCTATAAAACCCATCAAACTGGCAGAGATAATAAAAGGGAAAAGGACAAATGTTGGGGAGACTGCAAACAATTAGTTTCCCTAGCACATTATTGGTAGAGATGTAAACTGGACCCATCATTCTGGAAAACAATCTGAAACTCTGCCCTCAGAACTATTAACCTGAGACCCACTTATATCAGGGATAGGTCTCTACCCTGAAAGCTATACAGGAAATAAAAAAGTCCTATATAGTAAAAAAATTATAGCAGCTTTTTTCATAGTAGAGAAAAACTGGAAACTAAGAAGCTGCCCTTACTGTTAATATTGTCAGACAAGTTATACATTAATATAGTTATACATTCATATATGCATTATATATTGCATTATATATTATTTAATATATTACATATTACAATATATTATAGTACATTATATATACATTAATATATATTAATATAGTTATACATTAATATTATTATGCTATAAATAATGATGAAATGAGCAGTGTCAGAGGAAACTAGGAAGACCTCTATAAAATCATGCAGAATAAAGTAAGCAGAATTTTTAGAACAGTTTGGAAAATGGCAATAATATTGTCAAAGAGAAAAATAACTTTGAAAGTATTTAGAACTTTGATTAATGCAATGACAAACCATAAGTTTACAAGACTAAATTTGAACCATGCCACTCAAGGTAATGAACTTAAACATTTCAGTTGTGAACAATGTGGGAATAAGTTTTGCTAGACTATTTATGTTTATGATAAGGGCTTTATTCTTTTAATGATTCCTTAGAGAAAGGGGAGGTACTAGGAAGGACAGATTATAAATATATGTAGATAAACAGATAAATGATAGACAGATAGATGGACAGATAGATGGATGATAGATGGATAATGGACAGATGAATGGGTGGGTGGATGGAATGATGGATGAAAAAATAAATGAATGAATAAATGAATTAATACACAAATAAATAGATCATACTTACATAATGAAAAAAGATGCCACAAGATTGGAAAATAACAAGTGTCCCAATTTTTCATTCTTTATTTTTTTTAATTAATTCATTTTTAGTTTCCAAACTTCAATTCTACAAGCTTTTGAGTTTTAAATTTTTTTCTGCCTCCTTCCCTTTTCACCTCCCCAAGATGACTCTACATAAACATTCATATTAAGCCTGTTTTCACATTATCCATGTTGTAAAGAAATAGATTCAATGGGATGAACCATACGAAAGAAGAAACACAACACAATAAAATGAGAGAATGAGAGAGAGAAAGAAAGAGAGAGAGAGAGAGAGAGAGAGAGAGAGAGAGAGAGAGAGAGG